>VUJU01000365.1:20102-80372 GCA_009835225.1 Aphis craccivora | reverse complement strand
AATATATCGTAATATTACATATTATATCACAGATATATTTCAGATAAAATAGGTACTTTAGCATTTATTAATAATATTATATGAATAACTATTCATTTTATTGTACTAATATTTTGGAACAACTAATATTATAAAATTACAAAAAATAGTAAATAATGTTGTTGTAACATTTTAATCTTAACATTTGTAAAGTTAAATAGTTTCTTGTTTACATCACTTAGCAATTAAAAACAGAAACAATTTAAACTAATAATAGCCTTCGTATATTTGTTTAATTTATAAAAGCTTGTTCTACTCTAAGTATTAATTCGTTCTATTTTGTAGCTATTAATTTTTAAACAGTAAGGAGAAACAATATGTTTATGTTTTAGTTCTTATAAAATGAGTATTACCTTAATGTCTCATGATATTAAATTTATTTTGTATTGAAAAACAACGATTCTCGTAGATTTTTCAATGATAAGCAATTTTATAAAACTAAAAAGACTTCAACTTAATTTGATGAGCTTCTTCATCAATAACAAACTTTGAATGATAATGACACAGCATCGACGGTTCTTAACAATTCTGCGTTATAACGACGTAACTGAGAAAGTATTTTGAATTTTCTGTGTATGGCATGGATTAATTGTCTAATAATTCGTAGCATATTATATTTATTTATTCATCATAGTTTTATTAATCTACTTTATCGATAGTTTTAATAGTATTAATTGAATTAAAATTATTATGGAATATAGTTTTTATAGTCGGACAGAATTATACTACATTTGATGCATTGCATTCTCTTATGTAGAAAAACGAAGAATTCTGAAGGTTACCATAAATTATTGATTTTAGTTCGTATAAAACTGTAAAAGGGCATATTGCCAATTTTTCATTATTTCATGTGTAATATGTCGATCGTAAACTATGATGTATATGTAGGTACTACTTCAAAAATAATATTTACAACGCAGTTTTTTATCGAAATAATATTGCACACAGAAAGCTTGGCTTAATTTTATCGATATTCGACCGATGATAATAATAAACCATGTTGTTCACTGAAATGTATAAGATCTATTGAAACTTTTAAATCAATTATATCTATAAACACACGTCGAAATATTTGTTATTACATACGATTTAAAACTTAAATGTATATTCATACGTAATTAACTTGATGTCTCATGCGCTAAGTAAAAATATAAAACATATAAACACAGTGCAATGATTGTATATACGAAAGTTTAACATCAATAGTTAGTTCCTGTGTGTTACACAGTTCTGTATAAAACTATTTAATGTTTTCTATCATCAACAACACTGCTATAGTTTGTTTGGCAATACTGATGTATTATAATACAAATGCAGGCGCCAGGCGGTATTCCTTGTAAATCTGTGCGCCATAGGCCAATTGTATAAGACATTTAAGGTGAATTAATTGTTGCCAAGAAACAATTATTTTTCGTACCTAACATATAGATGTTCCTATACAGTTATTTTTTTTTTTAGAATCCGATTCAATTTATTATCAATCTTTTACCAATACCTATTCTATTAAGTAAAAAAAAAAATACTGCTGAATGCTGATGCATTGAGTTAACGCTTATAAAATTACTTCGCCTACGAAAAAATATTACGATTTCATCTACAGAATTTAACTAAAATTATTTGATATTTACTGAAAATAACTAATTTGTTCATATTTATACAGTGTCCAGTTTCATTTAATGTAAGTACTTAATATGACGAACAATGTACATTGTATTGTAAAATCACAAAATATTTGAATTAATGATAAAAAAAAACGATTCTAAGTGCTTGTGTAATGTATGAAAAAAAAAATTAGTTTTAAATTTATTTTAACTTGTTAGAGATTAAATTTTGTTTCAAGAATAAATTTTAAAAAAACTGTAATTTACAATGTTATTAATAATAGTTGTTTAAAAATTATAGTTATAATTTATAAATTAGAGTAAAAATATTTTTTATAAACGGAAATAAATATATTTTTTTAATACTTATATGTGATTTAAGTTCATCACAAATGTTATTGTATGTGATTGGATGATCTTATTAAATCTTTTATTTAATAATTATTAATTTTTGATTCTGCTTTAAGTGACTGATTTTTTTTTTTATCGGTTAATTCATTTTTTTTTTTTTTTTTTTTTGTTACACATTACAACTATTGAACTGATATACGTGTTTAGAATTTCATAAAAAGATTTTGATTAATATATATATATATATTTTTTTTTTTCAGTACGGTAATAATATAAAAGAAATAATACGAATACTGGGTCATTATACTAATGGACTAGTAAAGTGGTATATAATATAATAAAGGTTAAATAAATCACTTATTTTAAATAAACGTCGATAATTATTAATAGTATAGTATATAGGCTGTGTTAAATATTAATAAAAGAAAATGGCAGTCAATGCGCGTTTGTATGTTGGAGGAATAAATAAAATATGTTTTGTTCATTACAAATAAGTATAATTCACTCGAGATTAAAATTTAAAAAATATAGATTAAACGTTTTCCATAAAACACGTAATTTATGTTTCGTTATTTTTAAAACGTTTAGTCGTATTTTTTATGATCGTCATACATAATACATATACAATAACAATAACTTTGCAACAGTAGTTAAAAATTTTAATGCCGCTAAAATTGAAATACAATTTATTAGGTTTTTTTTTTAACGTAAAAAATTAATTTAAGCAACAATAATATAATGTCCCCGTACGAGAGATTATAAAATGTATGTAATTTTCTTAAGTAAACGGATCGACAATAGTTTCTTTGGAGATACGACTGTTAAACGATTCTATTCGTTACTGGTGAAAATTTGTAATATTATTACAGTTTTGTTAATATATACTTGTGATATAAAACTTTTAATGGAGTTTGTGCGTAATTTTGGTTCCAAAAATCGATACTGACAATAATATGAATGCGTTAAAAACATTCTACACAACTAAATCGCGACAATTGCTATTTTAGGGTTTCTTACATGCGTCGGTAAAAGAAAAAACTATTACATAAGTCACATTTGACAATCCTTTTATTTTTATTAATGTATAAGCAACAGAAAAAAAATGGTTTTTTTTAGGTATCTATTATCTTTTGTATTACCTCAACGGTCGTATATGCAAACACTATATAACATAAATCTATCACGAAAAAGAACTTTTTTTTGTAGACCTGATCCACATTTAATAATCATTAGTAAAAAAACAAAATCGTATTACAGTTTTACTGAGGATAAAATCCAAATAAAGTAGTTTATTGATTTATTTTAAAAATATTGATGATTTTTAACATAGAATATTATATGAATATATGATACAATAATTGAATTTTCCGTACACGTGATTTTAAGCATATCTATCATGATTGAAGTGGGCATCCTGTGTAGGCAGTCACTACTTGAAAGTATACGCACTAGCAACATACTTTTTTTTTTTTTTAGAGAGAGATTTTATTCTCCTTCTATGTTTTGTTACGTATAATTATTAATAATAATAATAATATACTGAACCTCTAAACCAAACAAATAATGTAATGAAAGCAATTTAAAAAAATAAACGTATTGAAAAATATTTCAGAAACGTTTTTCGTGTAAATATACAAAGAGAATATTATACACATTGTGCTATAAATCATCATTGTTTTATTTTACTCGAGCCACATTACCATGGCCAACCTATATATCCTATATAATATATTTAGGTATATATAAAATATATTAAACACTATATTTTTACTATATATTTTTTTCATGACGATTTGTATATTCAAATACAACTTATTTAGTCACTTACACTGACTCTTGTCGCTTATTCTTCCATCATAACTTTGAATAATGAAATGAGTTAGTTAATACAATGAATTAGTTTGTTTGTTTAATATTTATAGCGTACATCACACTAATCGTAATAAGTATCAGCATTAATCCAAAAATAATAAATTATATTAATAAATAATAACAGTATAACAAAAATAACACTAAATATTCATGATTTAGAGTAAACAATTTAGAGGTTTTTAAGTCTTTTGCTTAAGACCTTTTCAGACAAAATATTAATTATACACGGGAATAACCATAAAATGCATTCCTAAAGAACTTGGAATAAAGTATTTAATATATGCAGTTCGAGGTTGTTTTATTTTTTATCGAGTCATGTTCCGATTTAAACTGAGTGATGGATGACAAAGCAGCTGTGTTTGAGTTCAAAAGAGAAAATTCATCAACTATAGGATGCCCCCCTAGAATCATCTATTCACTATTATATATAGTTTGAGGCGTTCAAGTGAGGAAACCATCATATTTATCAAATAATCGTTCTCTCATGGACAAAATTGAAAAGCCTTTATCTATATTAGTTGCATTGGCACTTGACTTTGTAGTCTTTGTGTTTTCTGATATTCATTAACGACCTAGGTAAAACATTTAAATAATACAACCATTTAAGATTTGCTGATGATCCGATAACGTGCAAGAGTATTCAGTCCCCTGGGGATGTAATTAATAATTATCATACTTTAGTTTGGCTTGAATGGTGTGTAATGTGGTTAATGGATTGTTCATAAATATTTCGAAAGTGTGTTTACATTATGAACGACAGCGTTTTAATATTTTTGTATAGTATTATATCCTTCGTCTACAGGACCTATTGTTAAGGTATTTAAGCGGTGGGATTTTTAAAACACGATTAATGCGAACTTAGTAATCTCATTTGTCTTGAAGACTTATATAGTGCACTTGTAATATCAATTCTTGCATTTTCTATGCGTTTGTATAATAGTTATATGGAATTTAGACAACAACAGATCCGAAAAATAAGTTGAAAAATGTGTAAATATAATATTGTAATAAAGAGTGTATTTCAGTTAACCGTTACTCGTTAGGTGTAACCCGAAATCCGTTAGGAATGGTCTAATAATAACGTCTAAAATAAAAAAAGTTCATTGACATGGAATTCATGTAGAAATAAATAACGGGTAAAATAGAATGTCCTAGAAACTATATCACTATAACACAGTAAGCCCAGCTGGGAGACTTCAAAGTCCCAACATTTACGAGTATAGTGCCAGAACTAATTTTCCTTTCGCAGTATCTAAATGAAATACTAGTTATGCATTAAATTACCTAATAAATTAAGTTGTTATAAAAAATAACCAAATATCCCATAGTGATTTTGATTAAATTATACGTTAACTAAAATATATTTGTTTTTATGCTTAAGTAATATTGTAATGATTATATTATAAAATATAGATATTTGTACTTCATTGAAAATAATTTCATGGTCTCTACATTTATTATTTAATATGTAATTTTTATGAACATTTATGTATTGAGTTGTACACAACTTCATAATAGTATAACATTATAGTAAGTTATATCTAATAAAAGGTGTTATATATACGTTAACTCATCATTACGAATTTTTCACAGAAGCAGGAGCAATCAAAGATGGATGAAACTCAGGACCACCGTGCAGTTGTCTAGTGCTATATCTTCGACGATAAAGACATCGAAACCAACACTACAGAGGGAGGACTCATTCATCAAACGATTTTCCACACGGCAAGTGGCTGAAAAACAGGTAATAACAAAACGTCGGCAATAAATTATTATTGTGCAGGTACAGCCGTAAATTATTAAATATACCATAGTTATATCTGTGTGCACTGACCGTGCAGTGTATGTATAGTACGAAAGGAATAAAAAATTGCGTCAGACTCGTTTTTGTTAAGAGTACTCCTGTTTTCACAACCCCACCGGTACCTACATATTATGGTGAATACCGTTTACCACATCCCACCAATAACACTCTATGATCAATGTATGAAAGTATTCCCCAAGCTGTTTTCAGCTGTTTTTCACTCGTATTAACACTAGATAAATCACGCCTTAGTTTGACATCATTGAATTTTTACTTCATACTTGTTCTAACTCTTATTCCGTACGGCGGTTCAAAGATTATAATTATTTGTGTCCGTCAAAAAATGCCAAAACAATATTGTATAGATAATAATAATATCTCGAAACACAACAACACGATATGTCGCGTGAATCGCATATTGTTATTGTCCACTTGTCTGTAGCTCGAATTATCGGGAAAAATAGAATCAATACGCTTTTTTGTTCGTTTCAGAACAGTTTACTAGTATAGTATCACGTAATATAATATAAATAAAAAATATATGGCTCGCGGCATGGTAATATCATAACTATTATATTGTATTATACACGTACTAATGTCTTTACACTAGTATTGAACACGGCGTCATGGTTATGCAATATTACTACTCATATTCGAGTTTGCTCAACAGATTTTAATGTTAATCAAAATATTTTTACGATATTCCATTAATATAACATTTTGTTAAACATTATATTGTTTCTATGAGCATAAACTATAATATGATGATAATAATATTGTGTATTATCGAAGTAGTTTTATTAAAATAATGGTCTTCAGAATTAACAATCTTAACAATTAATATAAATTTGAAATGAAGTTGACCTATTGTTGTTGCGGTTATTGTTAAAGATATGTTCAAAATCATTGTTTACACATTCATGGATTACACCGTAACTGCGAGTAGACAGCTTATGCGATCAAAATTAAATTTATTACTATTTGAATAAAATTTGACACCACTGTTAATCATTTCAAAACAATTATAAATAATCAATACTAATCATATAACCTTGAATATTTCAAAAATAATTTTTAACACACCAATCAATGGAAAAAATGCATCATATGCAATTAGAAATCCATCCCAATGCAATGACGAGTTTTCAAATCCGGTGAACTGTCACAACAAAACGTATTACATTTTACTTTAAGTTATGTAAGTCATCCAATTAAAATTGAAGGTATCAAACTGGATAAATGTCATCAATGTTCAAATATCAAAATATAATATACGTTATTCGATCCAATTTATTTTTTTCTTCCTACGTTTTTTCCCTTTTTTTGTGAGTGTACCATTGCGCATCAAATATTTGAAAAGAAGTTTTACGTAATACATGCATACAATTGAACATAATATACATAGAATGATATCCTATACCACGTTTGTCCCTGTCAATAAGTTTTCAGAGTATACGGTTTTTATTTTTTAATTTCTACCTTATAAAATGGCTACTTGTGTGTATTACATAAAAATATTTCTGAGAAGTTTTAAATCGTGTGGTATATGTATATACATAGTAATAATTTACATAAAGCTATAAATAGGTTAAGAGAGAATGCGATTGATAAATTTTAAAAATGAGGTGAAGCACAAACATTTAATTAACTGTGCACTATTTAAGTAAAACGATTATTAAAAAAAAAAAACAATAAACCTGCACAATTGATACTTTAATTAAATAATTAAAAAACCAAATTATGGTGAAAATATTTGCTGTAATAATATAGTTGTTTTGATAGTATTCGAAAAGAACAATGTAAATGAAGAATATTTTTTAGCATTATTCAGCTTCTTTAATTATAAATGTATTCACATCTAGAACTGTTTACGTAGGAATGTTTTGAAGGCTCGTTATACAAATATTATATCTTGTTCATACACTAAATTACAATTATCATATACTAAAATAATATGGTTTATTATCATATATATAAACATACACTACGTAATGTTGTTTATTATCATACTAAACGCTTTTAAAGTAGGTAACTAATGAATACCTCATATTATAATATTATATAATAGTAGAAATAATAACAAATAATAATTAAACAATGCTTTTATCATAATATTTTAGACAGTTTTGGGTGATCAATACTATATATACTTTTTTTAAATTTGATTCCTCTCCGTTGTATGTAATGTTCTCAGTTATTGTAAGTCAAACAAAAATTGAAAATATATTTCAACTTTTGAGTTTTGTTGTATTGTAACCACTAAATTACGTTGTTTGTGTATAATTCAATTAATATATAATATACAATAGTATAGGTACCTATAGTACTACATATTATTAATAACTATTTATTTCTAGTGATAGAATTACAGTGGTAGCATACTTTTTTAATGCTTTTTTATAAATAAAATTGTATTTAACTTTTAATCAAATTTTAATCAAAAATTTTCAGTTTTTATACTTATATTTACGAACTATAATATAATAAATTATTCATGCTTTGTGTTAAAATACAATTATAATCTAAAAACATTTCAAATTACTGTATATTTATTTAAGTATAAATGCTGTTACGAATAGTCTCGATTGAAAAGAAATTACACAATCAGATAATTGATATATGTACATAATTCATATAGTTTTGGATAAGATATTTGATCCATGATTGAAACCCACACAACATTACGTTGTAACCAATTTTATGAATTGAATATACTTTATTCACTTGATTAGAAAAATGATAAAAGTATGAAGAATAAAAAGTTTTTGTAAAATAGAATTCTGTTTCATTGTTTTTTATCAAATTGTACTCTAATCTTATAAACAACAATCTTTAAAATATTTTATATATAATATTGATATATTTATAACACAAAATAAAATTACTCCTCGTTTTTAAAAGTTAAACTATACGATTCATTGGTCAATAGAAAAAAAAATTGGAACCTAAATAAAGATACAATTATATACATTATACAAAGAGATATAAGAACTGAATAGGTCACTGGTCACTGAGGAGGATTGCTGTAAGTTTAAGGTCTATTTATACACCATTATGTCATTCGAATAGCATTTCTAATTTAATCCAAAAATGGTCCAGATTTAATTAAAAATAATGTTAGTTTTTTTTTCTATTTTCATGATTTTTTCAAAAAAATACTGAAAATTAGTATGCAATTTTGAAAAATACTCTTTTAAAACAAAACACGTGAGCAATTTGGAATCTTTATAAGTGCAGTATAGACATTTTTACTGCTATAAAAAAAAGTTTGAACAGTGTAAAAAAAAACATATTTATCATTATAAAACCAATACTTCGCTAGCTAAACTCAAAATCTATATAAATATCTAAAATATCTACATTTTTATGACTTGGATACTTAAATAACGTTATAATATGCTTAGATATTCATATAATATTCAAGTATTGTTAGTTCTTATAAACTATATGAATATTTGTATAATAATCAAAATTTATGTTTTATTTAATATTTTAGTAATCTAAAATAGATTAATTTATATTTATAAATATTTATAATGTGCACGATTGATTAATCACTAATGAGGCGTGTACACGTAGACATAATAACTCGAGACAATTTAAATGTTTAACCAATTAATTTACGTACAATAATTTAATAAGTCTTGTACAGTGTTTTCCTAATACCTTTTATGGTACTATATAAATTATTTCTTAAAATTGCATATAGGTACTATTCCTCGGGGATTTAAAATTGTACTTAATATCAAACAAACCATTTAATTACTTTAATTAAGTAAATGATTTCAAACATGCAGTATTAACTATAAAGACTAAGTAATAATAATATAAATATTTTAAATTGTAATAGGTCTAAAATTAAATTGAAAATTAAAAGTCCATTATTATATAAACATTAAACATGCAGAGAAAATGATGAGTTCTGAAGTTGCATACAATATAAAAATTAAAAAATGTATGCATTATTATATTATATCGATATCATCGTAAAATGAAAAAGTATGAAAACTTTTTTCTATATTTGAAAAAAAAAATTCATTTTTAATTAATTATCCAGTTCACAGATTAGGTATACATTATTTAAATGTAATTTATTATTGAATAAAAATAAGAAATAAGCAACATACAAAAATATATGTATAAGTATATACATTTTGTTTAGTTTTATTTGTTATATTTTTAAATTAGTTAGGTTATCAATTTAATCATATAAAATGTACAACAAAAGAAATAATAAAAAATAATTTCGATTTTTTTTTTCTTTTTTAATTTTTAAAAACCTGAAATTTAAGGTATAATATTTTAAAGTTTGAATGATAACGAAAAATCTATTATAATTATATAATAAACTGAAATTTCATATAGGTAACTACATATTCACAATTTTTAAAGGTTCGAATATCGAATAATATCATATATTCAATAAATAATGATGTTTTCTATTTTAAATCATTATTCTTATTCATTAAACTATTATACGCGTATAAGTAATTTAAATATTTTTAGCAATGTCATAAAAACACTATAATAATAGTGTATAGTAAGAAACAGCTAACTTTACTTAGAATAGGCTTTTAGTTTGCGATGATTTATCATCACATTCAAATAAGTACAATAATAATGCGCTACTATCTTGCGCCAAGATGAACGAGGGGATAACGAATGCCTCTATTAAGCCCGGTCTCTGTATCCAGTCTGACTTTTTTTTTTCAATAAAATGTCTTTCTAAATATTCTATATAATATGTATTATAAATACTACAACAATACATCGCACAGTCATCAGATGCGCAAATATTATGTTAGTGACTTATATTATTTATTTTATAACAATATATATGTATAATGTATATACTATATATATTATATATATAGTATATATTAAGTATTTGAAATTATTAAACGAAAGAATGCAATCATTCTTGGTTTAGATTTGCAATGCAAGATTTACAGGAGATGGTTTGTTTTTATCGTTTTTCATCTTTTGTTAAAAACATATTTACTCTTTTAGCACTACATCAAAGATCCAACACCTATAATATTTTTATATTTTCTCCTTTTAATAATTTACATTTTAAAACATAATTTAATGATAATTTTTTTTTCTTCATAGTTTCATGTTTCATCTTAGTTAAACATAAATAATAATTATTATATCTTATAACTTATATATCATATTTTTTTATATTTATAAAAGAACTTTTAAATACATATTTTTAAATTTAATATAACTGATAAGTTATTTATACTTTTGACACTTTATAACTTGTAAATTGTATCTCAATACATCCAATTAACATTTAAAAAGTATTTGTGAACATTTATAAATTTTAATAGTATTATTAAATCTACATGATTTTTATGACAACAATATCAATAAATCGTATAATTATTATTCATTCTTTATTTATAAACGAATATAATTAACTTTAACTATTTATAACATATTATTATCACGTGGTATATACAATTATATAAATTGAAACAATAAGAATAAGTTTTTAATTTAAATAAAAAGTTATACTTACTATATATTTTTTATTTACAGTATCATAAAGATGTAATAATATCTTAAAACAATCAAAAATTGTTATCCCACCGTTTTAAACTATTGAATTAAAACGTCATATGTAGATATAATCAAGAATTATTGTTACTACTTATTTTAATTATTTATTCTATTATGTAACAAAATAAAGTAAACAATATCCATTATTTGAAACAACGGGGAATTATTTTTAATTTATTTTATTTTACTTTAAAAACATTTTAGAATTTATTGGAGTATTTATAGATTATATACCCTAAATAATGATTTAAATATTTAAAAAAATCAATGTAGGTAATTATTATTCAAAAAGTAAACATGTATTTTAACTTGAGAAAAACGTGTGTTATTTATAGATTGTATATTTGTATCGAATATCTTGTTCAATTTTCTTTATTTTTCATGGACAATTTCAATTGCATTGCTTATACAGTGAAAATAAGCATTCGTATGCTATAACTTATTAGTCAAGCAGACATTATTCATTGATTGTGTTATCGAATTAATTTTCATGTTAAAATTTATAATATAAATAAAATAATTTTGCTCTGACGTCACCATTATAGTCCTGCTTCTTTTTTCTCGCATTAAAAAAATACGAGTTAAAATTAATAACTAATTAATTTCTAAACTAATAAAATAAACATTTTACAAAAACGTAGTTATTTGAGTCATTTATTATTTGAAGTAGGTACTTACGTATATTTTATGGACCGAAATGTTTTTTACGCCTCATTTAGGTAATATATTGTGGTCTTCATTGTTAAAAATCAATTTTACTTTGTATGTTTTGCGGTCCCTCTATAAACACACAGGTGACTTGAAATTTCCGAGAAACTTTATACTCCCGGATGTAATATACCTATTAGTGCATTATAACTTTGCATCACAAAACAGCTCTTACCTATAACTTAATTCAAGGTTTAATATGGTTTTGGCGTTTGCGCTCAAGTATAACATGTAATTAAATACTTTCACTTTTTGTAGTAAGTGATGTTAGTTGTTATTAACAGCTTTAAAAATCGTGCGAGAGGTTGGCAAAACTTGAAAATAAAATAAGTAACATCACTGCAATTTTAAAAAGCTAACTGGGTTCGTCAGTTTTTACATGTTCTTAGTTCTTACGAAGTGTACAATAAAATGTTAAAATTATACACAAAAATGGATTCGTTCAGTATTAGATGATTACGTAATATAATATAACATTATATCGTTTCGTTTATTATATAGTTTACATTTCCGGTATTTGTATCAGATGAGATTGTAGCGCGTTAACCGAAAATAATAAAAATAAACTCATACCTACGTGACTCGTCTGAACCAAGTATAATATTTCACAAGGACCGATTTCGCGGGCTTGGAAAAAGTCATCATATTTCTAAAAATGAACGATACCGTCGCGTGTCCGCTCACCCTTCCCTATCAACCGCTCACCCTTCCCTATCAAATCCAACTTTTATACGTGCGACTTTATGTCATCCCGTCTATCCTGCAGCAGTATTGTCGAATTTTGGATAACAGCCAATATACGTATTGTTCTTTCCACGTGTATACAACAAAAACATCCCCTCGGGGACTGTGGTTTAAACCACGATTATGATGACGCGCTAGTAGAGCTCTGAGAAAAATTTAGCCTTCGCTTCCCCTTCACTTTCACAAAAACTAAATATTATTACCCATGAACTTAAAGTTGGGTTAAGTTTTAAGCCACGTGATAAAATTGTTTTTTTTTTTTTAAAATCCCAATTTCTAATTGTTTTTAACTACAATCATAATAGTTAATACAATAATACTATACTTTATTTATTATTTTTTATTATATGATTATCGAAAAACCATATTGATTTCGTAGCAACCATTAAATTTTAAGTCTTTATCCTGGTAGTTGTTCATAGAATTTATATGACCATTGACCGGAATATTTTATGTGGCTTACTTTATTACCAATTAATGACGGTAACTGATACAATTTTCAATATTTCAATACACAAATTTAGTAAAGAATTTTATTTTTGTATAATATTTTATTTTAATTAAAAATTCTTATTTTCACTATTGAACATTTAATATAATAATTATTGGTTTTTGAAGTTGATCGCGTATATATTCTCAATTAAATCCGACTGGTGGTGCTTTGGACTAAAACTTTGTACCAATAACTAAGTACACGCATGGTAATAACCTTACGTTAGGGTGCATTCGCAAGTTTTATTACGTAAGTAATTGTTTACTTAAATTTTCTCGGCACGTCACAGTATTTTCTTGAGTGTATTGTACTTATATTATATCATAATATGCAAACAATGTAATATATACTAACCTAACCTAACAATACATGTTGTACTCGTTCCGGTTAAAGTTTAAACAATTGCTACCAGACTACCAGTTGATGTCAATACCGGATTTAAGCACCGTTTATTATCAAATCTATTTATAAAATCCACATTAATCAGTAACATCGAGTGAACAAAGACACATACCCTAGCAACCATGATATAGGCAATCGTTTATTAATTATTTGGTTGTAGTTTATATTGATATTGAATATTTATATTTGTTTTAATTTCGTAACGCACAAGTATACAACATGAACGAAGCAATTCGAACATGTTTTAATGCCAAAAGTTGAACGGAATCAAACATACCATATCCCTTGCACGTTGTAAATAATATTTTGTATTCTTGAGTCAGTGACCAGCTACGATGTCATGGAGTATAAATAAATAATAAATAAATGTCCGTTGCTACTTAAATTGGCCTATCAAATAATCAATAATCCATATTATAGTGTATCGTATATGTATAGGATTTACTATATATATATATCAACATCTTGTTAAATAAAGAATATAGAACAAATAATTTAATAAAAAATAAAAGTAATAAAAGTATACTAACATCTAAAATGTTACAGTAGGACGATTATTAGCTTTTAATATTGAATACGAAGATATTTTGATTAAATAATAACAATTGAGTCTATTCAGACAACACAGTTGAGCAATTAAATTATTACGAAAAATTAAAAATTTGTTTGTGAAAATCACAAATGAACAAAAAATAGGTACTCTCAATGAATTTATATTTTATTATATTTTATAAAAATCATATATTATACAATGAATAATTGAATGTTTCAAATGTTATGATTCATATTCTTATTGATATTTTTATTGTGTCATAGATACATATATTAATAAATTTAAATGAGTTTTAATTTCATAAATTTTAAATAGTGTAGTTACTTCAATTGAGTTAAGTGTTTTTTCTTAATCCATCATATATTTTTTTGATACTTTACAAAATATACCTATATTACTTAAATTTTTACACATGTCAATACTTTCAACTGCAAATTACAGTTACATAGCCATCATTTTCTAGAAAATAAAAATAAGTCACACGACTATTTCAGTCACATAATGTGAACGTAATTATTAATTAAAATCATTTTTTTAAACTAATTTAACCTTCTCAATTATTTGCCTACTATGTTCTATTTTTAAAAAATCTTTTATTTATTCTTATAGCCATCATACTATAACATATTATCCCTACAGTTTAATAAAACTATAATTATAATTTCAAACAATACTATTTTCTTGATTTTTTATTTAATATAAAATAAAATATATTAATCAGTTATAAATAGTTAATTGAAAAAAAAACGCTATCGATTATAAAAAATATAAATGCATTTAGTTTGTATTTAAATAAGTAACAACTATCAAGTATTTATCTAAGTAGTAACTATCACTGATAGTTACCACCTAACCTACTCTTCAGAATAGTTATTAAATTATTTTTGCAATATCAAAATAGGTACTTTTATGATATTTTGTTCATAATTTCATAAGAGCTTTAAATTTTTTACAACTAATAAATAGACAATAAGATAAGTATACAAATCAGTTAAATTCTAGTAAATAATAGATTAAACTAAACAATATAATAAGTGTTTAAAAATAAGTATTCTGAAACATAAAGTTAAGTCGTGTGTATGGATTGTCAACAAAAATGTATCATAAATTTAATTTTCAAGAAATCAATACCTTATAAATAAAACTGCTGCATAATCTAAAAAATAAACTCTTAAATCATTACAATTTTATGGTAAATGATTCTCAAGAAGATTTATACGTGACATAAAAATCTAAAGTGAATTCCATTTCGTTAGCCCCACGTGAAATATCTTATTATGTATTTCATGGTTTTCTATGTTAAACAATTTTTAAAGGTAATATTTATATATTTTAATACTTATTATCGCAAATAATTATATGCTACTAGACTTCTAATTAAGAGCCAAAAGAACACCTGAATCTTTTAGGTTATTAGTACCTAGTTAAAGTGATAAATTTAATTTTAAATTTATATATTTTAAATACCTTGAAAAGTACTAATTTAGAGTTTAAGGATGCTAATGACTCAAAATCCCTCGCACTAGTGGCACCAATGGGGGCATATAAGTGGATAATAATTTTCGTGTTTCTACCATTGAAAATGAAACACATTTTTGACATAATATTTCAAGCAATATTCAAACTTGTAAAATGAATATTTCATTAACGTTAAATTAATTTAATATGATTAGTGTGAATATAATATATTGCATCATATTGCACATTATAAAAACACAGTTTAAAATGCCTTAGAAATCTAATTTTTCATTTTAAAATACAGAGTTTAAGATATCACAAGCTACTCTTTATTTTTATATATATTTTTAAGTTTGATATTTAGTATTTTATTTAAGAAAGTACGATTAAAAAAAAAAAATTTTGTCGGTATAAACTTAAAATTGTTATCATAATTTCTGTGACTAAAATTAAATATATAAAAAATGTTTTTCATTTCATTCAAAAATATCCCTTTTCAATAAATTCTATATATACATTTTTTTTTAATATAAAATAATAATTTAATTTTGTCTTAATTAAACCTCAAATACAGTTCATTACATTGTAATAGTCATACAAAATTAAAATATAATCTACTTATATAATAAATATTAAGGTCCCCAAATATATAAATGATATTGAAAATTCATTATTTTGAAGCTTTTGAACCAAGTTAAAAACGACTAACTAATCGATCCTTTTATTTTTTAGTTCTTACAACGCGTCGTTGCGACGTCAATAATTGTAGATATCCTGTACCTATACTAATTTACTATAGGTAATTCTACAAACACTATTATTAACAGAAGTAGATAAATTGAAGACAATTGTATCATTTTATTTTTTTATTACTATATTATTCATTAAGTTCCATATAATTATTTTGATGTATTGCAAAAAAAAATCATATTTCTCTCATTTAATGAATGAGTTGTTGTAAAAATACTATTATGTTATTATAATACTTATATTTTTGTCATTTATAAGTATTATATTGTATTCAGTGGACATCTCTTTAAAGGTAAAAAAAACTAAAATAAAAAAATAAATAAATAAAAACTAAAATTATTTATTGCGCGAGCGTTTTGAAGTAAAAAATGTGTAACATACTTTAATACTTTGCCACAAACCTTTTGCGTATAAAATGTATGACTTAGATACATCTCTTTAAACCTTTAGACAAATTTTCTAATCACATTTATTTTAAATTATATGATATGGGCCATTTTTGGTATTTCTGCTAACTATTTGTAAATAAAAGAACATTTTAGGCTTTAAATTATTTCAGATTTTCTCCGATGAATGTATTAATTTTACAACGCTAATATACCTACTGATTAAAATTTAAAGCAACATAAATATTTAGATTTTTATCCTCAATTTTTATTTTGGTAGGAAATTGAATCTATAGTTAGTACTTGTAGGTCAAAAGTAAAAAAAAATTCCAATATTTTTTCTTAATAATTTGAAAAACAAAAAAAGAAATAATTATAATTACGAACCTATTCATACCATTCAATAGTAAGACACTAAGACAGTATTAGACTCAAAATGTAGTAATAATATAATAAATGCAAATAATGCAATACTTTCAGAGAGAATTAAATCAACCTCACGTACTACTAATAGAAATAACTTTGATAGTAAATATCAAAAAACATATGAAACACTTACGATGTTTACACTTCGTAATATACCTTGATTCAGTTTCAGTATCAATTTTCTTGTGTAATAATTTATTATGAAGTTCAAATTTAAAACATAAATTCAGCGATTTACTCAATGACTAGAGCTCTAGGTTTCCTACTTTTTCCCTAGTTTATTTTTAAATTTCATTATAATTGAATTGACTTAAAAAATATAGATTATATTTTTTTCTAAGTAAATATTCTAGTTTGAAATTCCATTACCGCTCATTGATACTGATACAGATTCTCGACTTTAAGAATTAAAATGTCTAATATATTCAATTATATACTGAAGTAATCACAGTCTGTAAAAATCACTTTTAACTCAACAAAACAGTTTATCATACTAAGTTTCAGTTACTCCACTTGAGTTATAATTCCACATTGAATCTAAGCCTCTTGAATTTCTTCTTTTTCGAAATCTTCTAAATTATGGGTCATAACTAATTATGATAATATCTCTACTTTGCAATACATATTTTAATAGATCTAATTTGTTTTCGATCGATATAAAAATAATAAACTAATTTAATAAGTTTTAATAAGTTTAACAGTTGTGTATAAAATTCTTTTAAGATATGTTTATACAATAATCTCACGATATGTTTTCTGTTTTGTTGAACAACGACTACGGTTATCTCGTAAAATGCTTGCCATGCTAGATTTTCATCCAATATTTTTTTTCAGTCAATACAATTATAAGTCTAAAAGCAAATTTATCCTTTGAAACGTCGATATATGATTCAATGAATATATGCTACACATATACAATATATATCTTCAATTTGTTCGACCTTTCTTTTTCAACAGACATTGTATCGAAATAAGTACACGTTTTTCAATTAACACTATTAAACTATTAACTATTAACATATTAGCTTGAAAGAGAAAAATATGATTTTTATAATTTGTTTGACATTTGGGTTAACACATATTTTGCTACCTACTATTAATTTATTTAGGAATTGGACACAACCCTATGTCTATGATATACTTCTATATGTAATGTTATTTAACCAAGTAAATTAGTACTATTATCATTGTTATAATGTGTTGCTAGTTAAAGTGTACCTCGTTTCACTGAGATTATATAATAAATTCTGGATTAATTAAATACCAATGTTTTAATTTAAGATATGATTTTTTTCGTTAAGTAAAAATATATTACTTGCGGAATATCAACAGACATATATTTTAATAATTCATGTAGAAAAACTTGGCAATATTTCAAATACTTTATTATACATAAAAAATCACATCATAAAAAGATAAATTATATTCATAGTACACTTTATTAAATACTTATTAAGCTTACTGTTTATATTATATGAAATATTCAAATATATAAAGATTCGAGAAAATCAAGTCACTTATTAATATTATGATATATGAAAATGTTACCTATATTAATTGATTAAATATAATATAATATACAATTTTATTATTAATAATTATAATAAAAACAGATTAACAGCGTGGAAAAAACGCATTATATGTATTCTGTGTTAAGAGTCACTAAAAGTAATTCAACCGAATAATTACGAGTGAGGGTCACATATAGAGAAATTGCCTAACACATCATGGTTTATATAATTTCCATAGATCATTCATGATGTTATTCATTAGGTATGAATAAAAAAAACTATGCATTTAATTTATCAACGTACTCATTAAGTTTAAACAAATATCTATCATATTACAACTTATTATATACCTAAGTTATATTTTGACGTACTAAATTTCACATTTATGATATATCTATACTATTCGACTTCTCTCAATCACACTTCATATTTTTTAACATTTTCTTTTCGAACTGTGGTTTTTTATTTAATTACTTATAGTATAATACATTTTTAAAATACTTCAAAGTTAATTATGTATCTTAACTAACTGATCTTTAATTAAATTGAAATAAAAATCTGAATTATTATAATTTTCCAAGAGTTGATAATATTATAACAAATTAATACTTATAATATAACAATTTCTGTGAAAACCTATTAGGTACCTATTATGTTTATTAAGTGACTAAAATTTACATCCAAAAAGTTTAAAAATATTTTTATTAATTACTATATTTAAATTAGAATTTGTATTGTATTGTTTTATATATAGGACTATTTTATTTATTGTATTATTAACCATTAGGTAATAATAATGCGTAGGTATTGCATCGATATTTTTTTTCTTCGTACAAATGACAAGTTAAATAATAAAAAAAAAAAAATCACAAGTTCAATAAGATCTAGTAACTTTAGATTCTCGATGGAACTATTAGCTTATTGGTTTTTACAACAACGTTCCATTAAAACTTTTTTTCTATAACATCCGACCAAATAGACATTGCTATAGATTGGAAACTGAACACATATGATGCCTTTGAATTTTTCTTGTGTTGTGTTATTTGACTTATTTCATAAATGTTAAAAATTACCAAAGAATGAACAAATATAAAAATTACTTTTTTAAAATCTACTTATTTATTATAACATTAGGGATAAAATACATTCTTTAACCAATTCCAGTCAACGATCCTTAATATATTTTAAATAGATTAATCGTTAATTATATTTCTTTGACTTTTTAAAAATTAATTTTGTTTCTGATCTTTATTAACATCATTGCATTGCATTCAAGCTATTAGTAATACTCAATTTTAGACTAATAAATGTTTAAAAAATCTATAGTATTTTAGCATCGTAAAATGTTAAAGTTACACGTACGTATGTAAACATTTAAAACGGTTATCTTTTTTTAATAAACTAAGTAGATACGTTGTCTCTTTGTTTCATAATAGTTACATTTAGCTACTGTAAATGTAAACGTATAATGTATGTATATATCAGACTCCCTCTTTAATGTTTATTTTAATCGAATACAACGTAAGATGTATAATAATTATTGACATTGCAGAAGGCCGTGCATAGTGACTGGTGAGTGGTGAGAAAATCAATAACATATTATTATATAGGTATGTACGTATAATGTCCCGACAATACTACGATGTAGGTATACATAATAAGAATGCTTCGGACGCTTCGGTAAACAAATAGTAAATATACATTAAATTAGAGTAATATAGTGAGTTATGCTAAAAAGGTAACAGACAAAAGTAAACACAAATAACGAAAAAAAAAAAAGAAATACATCAATAATTATTCGAAACGATAATATTAATACGGAGGAATGGTGGGATTAAAAAAAAGTTAAAAACAATAATGGAAATACCCAGGATCATATACTTTTACAAAAAAATTACCTAGATGCCTATAGTATTATAAAACGTCTAGATATAAGTATAATTGTATAAAGTAACAAACAACTAAATCCGACCAACCAATTGAAAATATTGAAGATAATAAATAGAATAAACATATGCTATATTATGATCTTTTTAATAAATAATATTATATGGAATCCCATACGTCATCCATTACATAATATATACGTATAATAGCGACCACTGCAAGGATATTTGGATAAATAGAAGAGAATCACTAAACCCGTATACGTACGTTTGTTGATTTACTGGCGCAGGATTGCAGGAAGGAAACTCTTAAATAATGGTTTGTTCTGTATCTGTCGTGAACAAGGTTCAGGATTTCGAAAGATTGTCTCGAACAACGGTTGTCTCGGTTTGCATTATTTTACAAGAGGTCCAGTGAAGTTTATTTCTTTTTATCGCAGACAATAAAGTGTGCACGCGTACGTGTTTGCCATAGGTATGAATGACGGTTTCAGCGAAGGCATTTACAGACATCTAAGGGCGATACGTACGGGAATCATAAACACAAATTGGAAAATAACCGTCGTTTGACGAAATTTATTATTTTTTAATTTGTGTACGTTTTTATCTTCAGTAGTCAAAAACGAATTGAGATTTTCCACAGTACATCGATATCATTGTATAGCTACATTCTTCTAATAGTATACGTATACGTAGTTACACCAAAAACTTTTATATGTAGCCTGTAAAATAAATCGATATTATTCTCCGTCTGTTTTGATATAATTTAATAGGCTTTTTTTGTTTAAAACGCTGAGAGTTAAATCGGTTTTCTGTCTACCAATGTCATATTATATTGTCAATATTATATAAATAGTGTATAGTCGACGAGCGATGGAATAGGGAGCAAATAGTTTTTGGTGGAATGAAAATATTATCGCTCGTATTACAGCCTGAAATTGAATCGCTAATTTGTCTCTGTACATTTAGCACGAATCGCACAATATAACGTCGAAGATATTATGCAGCATAATAAAACACATTTTGCATGTTATATTATGCACTCGCGCATACAAATAATATAAGGTGTATAATTTTGTTACGAAATAGGTGACGTGACAGAATTTTATGAAAATCCGCGGTAAATATAATATTAAATGGGGTTAACGAAACGTTTCGAATACAATATATAATAATATGATGTAAACTTTTATTTCTATGCCGGACTGTCGCCTTACAAACCCGCAATAACAATCTATACGATGGAATATTGTATACGTAATAGTTGGCGTGAAGAGGACTGCGGTGGTATAGTGTAGTGAACGAATGGGTTTGATCGAGGGGTAGGGAGAGAGAATAATGTTTCTATAAAGAAATTTGCGTTTTCAAGCGCCGAACATAAATCTCCGTACTCTGTGAGTATACATATATAAACATATAATATTATAATATGTATATTATGTAAAATATTATACATCGCGTATAATACTGAAATAAGATTCAGCAGCGATGAGACCCTAAATGTTATAGGCTAGTTGCACTCGCTTGCACGTTCCACTTCTCGAATACTGTATTATGTACGTTTCACAAGGTGCGAACTACGTGTGATTCATCTCGTTTATCGCAAAACGATTTGTCTAAACGAATTTCCCCAAACGTTTTCCCAAAACCCTTTTCGGCTTGTCAAGCGGACACGGCACTCGCACACCCGGCTACAATCACTATGAATACGATGTGCGATTATGATATATAAACATTTTATACTCGATATTCATTATTTATTATTCATAAATCATTACTCTAGATACATCTAAGGGCAATTAAGCCTTTTTTTTTTTTTTTTTTTTACTGAATCCCCAGAACAATTTAATTATTAAATACACACATAGCTTTTATCTATGTAAAATGACAGAATGATTTTAAAATGTCAAAAATTAAAATAATTAGTCTGGTTATAAATTAATTCTTGAAATAATACAGGATTGATTTGGTGATTTAAAGTAGCATTTGTAACACATCTTATTTACAACTATATTTTTTCTCGAGTTTTAAAAAACTTATTAAATAATTTAAACATCGCTAATAATTATATATAAGTGTATTTTTTAATATTGAGCGGTTCAGTTTTCCTAAACTGTGTGACTGTCTTAACTTCGTATAACTGATTTACCTTAAATTGATTATTAATAATATTAAATTAATAAATATTTTTTTCATATTTTTAGTGATAAATACCTAAACCCTATTTTGGTGATTGAGCCCCCGACCTATCTTTTTCTTTCGATCATTAACACGCGTACTTATATAGTTATATACTATAACTTTAATGATATCTACCTATATTGTTGTACATAATATCAACTATGTACAGGAATCTATATATAGTGCTTTATTAAAACGTGCTTGAATATCTCGTTTTAATCTCAAAAAAGCTATATCTGCGCGCGCGCGCATGTGTGTGCTTGTGTGTGCGTGTGCGTGTGTGTAACAAATCGTAACCCTCCCTCCACAAACAACTTTCCCTATATTCTACATCCCAATCGCATTCAATCGCCATATAAATATAATCGATCAGTATAGATGGCGGCAATACGATATTATAATCATGATATATAAATCGTGTTTTTTGAGCGTCACAATTGGCACAATTATTATATTTATCTGACGATAGATTTCCCGGTCCGTCCAGTTTTAGTGTTATTATATTATACGTATTACGGACACACATCATATGGTGTATGAATAAAACGTATGCATTATTTTTGTTGACAATTTTTTTCATTTTTCTCATTTTCCTCGTTCGTTTCCTCCCCACACGCGTTGAATACTATATTCGTACATAATATACATATTATATTATAGTACTCACTACCCTTCAATTTGTGTACACAATCTTTTGCGTAAATATCCATTGGCGATGGCTCGTCGAGTTGACTTTATATATCTATATATACGAAAGTGCATACGTGTGCCATTCCGCTCTGCGGAGCGTAAACTGGTGTGCGATTCAAAGGGATATCAACGTGAGCGCGACTGCAGGGCATGTGTGCGTACTGTGTATAATGGATAATATATTAAGTTGACGCGTGAATCGTTCGGTGGCGGCGACGATGGCGTTGAAAACGAATACGAAAACTAAAGTCCTTTTCTAGAGAAAGCTGTCCGACTCTTGCCCGATTGGAGGTAAACATACACTTTTACTTTATTATAAATGATAGATAGCGCGGACTTTACGCGTCTTAAATAAAACGTCTCGCGTCACATACTTACTATATACATATATATATATTGTATATGATGTTATGCATACATTTTATGTATTTGTTTTTCTCTGATTTCCCGTTGGTTTCGCGACAGTAAATTTATTAGACTTTCCCCGCAGATCGCTGCATGGAAAAACCTCACTTTAAAAATATGTTTGCCCATTTATCAGTGCACTGACAAGAAAGTTATTATTCTCCGGATCAAATACATGTTTTGTTTTTATGTTCATAATATTATTATATTAATAATATATACATAATAATATTTTGATGATTTGTATCATTTATAAAATGTATAAAACTCGCTAAGAAACAAGCGGTCTTTAGGAAAACGAACGTGACGTATTTGAATGCATGCCGTATCATACTTACTAGCTATACTTATAATACTATACAGTATACACGATTATTTCAATAGTTCACCTTATCATTTTTTTGGGATTTATTTTTTTTAACATTTACGGTACACATAGTTTTTTTAAATAACATTTTATTGTATTACTGCCTTTCTTTTTCGTAATTACATATTATTTGTCAATGAATCAACTTAATATTAATATTTGTGCAATCTATCTACATTTTTACACTTTTAATTCCATAGTAAAAATATTTTTATAAACATTCTGATATTGAATGTTCAACAAACTATATTTCCCTTAAATTATAACTTTGATGAGGTTTTTTGAGCGTAGTAGTAGATCATTTCACAGCTACTACTTTATATTAATTTTTATATGTTAAAAATTATTCGTACAATACAATTCCATATCTAATAATTATACAGCGTATACATAAACTTTTTATTTCTCTTCGGATGCCTGTTATAAAATTAAAAATATAGGTTACATACTTTTATTTAAAAATGAAAATTATTGATAGTAGATTTACTGAAAACCCCCTCAGGGTATTATATAGTATATACAAACCCGATATAAAATGCATTCAGAATTGCATATTATTTTTTTTAATTGCATACCTTATCTTAAATTTAAAAAAAAATTCTTTTTAGGTTTCGAATTTATAAGTTTTCGTTGTAACAAGAATAATCCTATACATAATGTAGGTCATCTCGTACAAGAAACAATAACACAAAAACATTTTTACTATTCGTTGGTTTTTTGTTTTTATTTTTTTTTCCATTTTTACTGAGCTTAACAATTCAACTGTTATAAAGACATTAATTTATTTTTTGTTATGTTAGATATACTTTTTCCCTGTTTTTAGTAGGCTACATGTATGAATGTATTTATATAAAACATGTTTTAGAATATGAACATTGAACACTATACGTCGTATACTAGATTTATAAATATAATTGTAACGTATTTTATGTATTATTTTTTTATTTGACCTATATATTTGGAAACAGGTTTATAATTTTCGATATTTATATAATGTTTATATTCGAGGATTTATTTTTATTCTCAACACTCAAAACTTCAAACTTTAATATTGTGCTATTTGTTTTTCGAAATCGATTGAAACACTTCGCGTATCTCATACACTAATAATAATAATAATACATATGTATTACATTATATACTCGCGTACAAAGTTTTGTTTCGTCGAATTTAGCACTTATTTAGACTTTGTTCAATTATTATTATTTCTGGTGTTGTAACGCTATTGTAATTCGCACTATACAAACCGGAAAGGATAATTGTGTAATACAAACAGTAATGAAACAACAGTTGTTTTTTTTTTTTGTAAAAAAAAAAAACACAATGCTGGGAAAAAAGGAACCGCAAACTTTTCTGGCTAAGTTTATTCAATTAGCATAAATTGCTTTCGCAAAGCCACTGCTACCATACAACGACTTTATATTATCATTACCACTGTTGGTAATGACCGTAAAGTTTCAATACGTTTTAGTTGTCGAGAAATTCGGACGAATTAACAATAAATTAGATATTATATAAATAATATATAATACAATTATTGTTTGTTGCTAGTCGACGATTTTCGTCGGTCCAACGCTTTTTATGGTGCGGCATTTGTGCAATAGTCATATGTACCTACCTTATAACAAGAAAAAAAAATGCCTATCCATAGCTCTGGGTCCGTGTTTGTATTGTGTTTTTCGATTTCATGGAGTACTGCATTTCATAATATTCATAGTTATATTATATTAAGTATGTATCTACTCGTATGTATTATTTATTTATACCATTATAATGTATGGTCATTGGTCTATGACGTATATGTGGTAGTATAATAGAAGATAATATTTCACTGGGCTTGTTAGTGTTTGGAGAAGTGGGAGAAATTATCGAATGATCGCATCGCAGAGTTAGTTTAATAAGGTCAATACGGATGATAGTTATTATATTAAGTGTTAAGTTAATTAAATAGTATAAAGCTGTTACTTCTCAAGCCTTCTAAAAGGATTTATAATAATAGAGAATATTTAAATGTGGGTTGTGGTATAATCATATTGAAGGCAGTTCCTAAATTTGGAGCAGTGTAATTTGGTTATTTCCAAGGATAGGTTAGAAATGTGAAAATCAGTATGGAAAGTTTGATTTGAAACAAATATAGAAGATCATTAGTTATGATTATAAGAATTTTTTATTTTGCTGTAAGTTTAACACCGTTCATCCATATGGACCTAAGTAAGGTGGATGTATTTGAAATATCAAAAATAACTATAGTTATCTAGGGAATAAAGTATTAAAATCTATACATACGTCGTTATACCTAATTTATAACGTATAAACTATTAATATAGGATAATTGCTGTAATATATTTTATATATTATTATATAATTGTGTTGCGTCTAAGGCATTCCACTCGTCGAAACTACACAACATGTACCTACGAGTATATGTATATTTTCGTGTTTTCTAATACAAACGCCAATGTTTCCCATTCGTATTCGTCGTATTCGATTTACAATTTATCACGTTTTCCCCCTACAAAATCCGGAATGTACAGACAGTGATTTTTTTTGTAAGAAACTAATTTTTTTTGGTGGTCGATTTATTTGTGTGTTTTTAATTCTATGAATTTATGGGTTTAATGACGCATGGGGTGAATATTTCATATTATACGAGTACATATCAATGAGTGTATTCATTTTTTCGGGACACAAATTAATGTGTAGCCAATGGTGAATGTATATTCATATCGATCGATTGGATATAAAACACAAATATTTTTTGTAAGGAAAATCCTTATAACTCACTTAAAAAATCATAAAATTCTGAAATACGTTGAAATATATGAAGTAAATTTTAATTACTATTTATATATATATTACCATTTATTAGTTTTATTTGTCTTCACATAAAATATTTTGATTATTTTTTATACAATATAGGTAGATTATAGTATTTGTATTATGTTGTACCGATATTGTATCTTATTAGAATATACTACAAGAAAACGAAACTTTCGCTGCGTATAGGTAATCTAAAAATCACTTTTTATATTTCACTTTTCACTTTTTTAATTCGATATTTCTGTACGGCATTGTCCCGACTCTTGATAGAAATATATGCGTGCTACTGATATTTGCATCAAATGTAACTTATTATCAAATTCAATAATTATAAATTTATGATGTATATTTATGTATCTTTGGTTTTTTTTAATATAATGCGTATTACTTCTGATTCTTCTCATGCGCAGTTCTTAATCATACATAACTTTCATTGTACAAATTGAACCTCATATTTTCCTTGGAATCTATTATTTTAAAATGCTGTTCAAGTTGTATTGTTAATAGCCATATTTCATAATCATAAGTCAGATCAGTGTTGGTCTTTCTGTATTACCACCACTGAACAACTTTAGTTTGAAATATTTTAGCAGGACTTAATATCTTATGGTTTTTTTTTTTATTATTATTATTATTAACTAGTTTGAAAAAGTGGCTATAATAATAATAATAATTTAAACTTTTTGTTTTTAAATTCATGACACAATTCAATCCATTAAAATGTTTAATTTATGACAGTAATAAAAAACATTTAAGTCTATTAATTTGCTTCAAAGATATACTTAATACTTATAAACTGGTACATGTCTTTTAGGATACGCTATAGTCAGTATTCAATATTCATGTATTATACCTGCATACCTATAAAAATAAAAATATATAGATGTTATTACAATATGTGTATAATACTCATTTTTATATTTTTCGCGTATGTATATAATAATGATATCGCGAGTACGACGATAATACTTTATAGTTTATACCCTTCATTACTATTGTGATTAACATAATTGTATTTTCTCCTACGCGCTCGTACCGTGTTTCAATAGCGTTATAATTATTTAATGGACACGCATCAAATAAGTTATACTTAATAATGTAAAATATATTATTATATTGTATATTTGAGATGTTCGTATACCACTATACTTTACTATTATATTCATAATGCGATACAACGATTATAATGGTATTTATTTGACCGATATGTTGTTAAAAATTAGTTTTTAACTTTCGTTGCACGTCCTGCATCAATATGGATAAACAGTTAATAGATCATTTTGGAATGTTATATTATGTACATGAAATAATTAAAATTATGAAAAAAAAATGTATAATATATTCTGCAGGATAGGTATTCCACCGGATAATATTCATATAATGTTATGTGTAAGATAATAATTTTATATGAATTTTTGTCACTTATGAATTCTCTTATAGTAATTAATTTTTATAAAATTAAAAACTCTTTCATTCCTTATTAGGTACCTACTTACTTTTTCGATCATTTTTCTTTTTAACAAAATATTATCAGATTACAAACTAGTAGCAGTGTTTCATATTTCTTTCTTTGAGGAATTAACTTGAAAGATAACTCTGCGTTTCTATGTTGGTACTTACGTTGTTAAGTACCTATAATTATAATTTCGTACAGCATTCTTGATTTTATTTAGCAACTATCAGATTTATTTTGAAATTCAAAGCAATTGGTAAAACTATAAAACTTAAACATAAAAAAAAAAACAAAATTTAAGTCGAAAAACTTTTTCTGTAACTATTTAGAGAAGGTCGTTGTCAAATAATTTATGCCAAATAAATGTTACGTCAAGAAAGATGTGTTAAATAAAACACTCGTTTAGCAAAATATGTATACATTTAATATTCTTTCATTTTTTTTCTCAAAATTGTACTAATTAAGTCATTAATTAATTCGAGAATACGGGTTTTTATTCCAATTTTAACTCAAAGTTTTAGTTAATCATCGCTGTTATACTATTTGATTAAAGATTTGCCATTTTATAAAATCTTATAATTATTTCTTTAATTTATAATAGTTATTATTATCATAAACTTTCTATAAAAATAATATTAATTCTATTTTTTGAAACTACCTAAGTATTTTTGTTAATGCCGTTGATAGCAATTTTTTGTAGTAGGTACGGAGTACAATTAATTTTATTCTTCGAATAGTTTATAATTTATAGGCTTGTAGTACGTTTTTGTAATTGTTTATTATTATTTATTTAAAAAAGATACGGTAATTTTACATGATGAAGAATTTAAGCTAATTTTAACATTCCAATATTTTCTTTATCGGGAAACATTGAAAGATGTATTTGAAAAACAGGCATGTCGATTTATATAGTTAATGTGTTTCATTCATTTCAAACATTTTAGCCAGCTGGTAATGAAGTAGGTACATTCTGCAACAATGTATTATGGTCAAATCTTTAAGATAATATAATATATTGTATCCCCGGGGGTAGGTACACTACTTTGGTTTATCGAACCTCGGCTTCCCAGGTACTCACAAATACTATAGTATTTATAATCAATTACCAATGGTGTATAAAAATATATATATATATAATGTTTTCTTTATTTTTATAACGTCTATTTTGTTAGTATCTGAAAAGTGAAAAGTCACAGGCAGCGAGACGCTTACTTAACGCCTACGGTCTAACTATTTAATTATATTTATTGACTACAATTATGTAAGTACGTGTTCTTCGAAGTGATAATTAATGTAAATTGTATTATTTATGGCCATGAATTGAATATGTTTTTTAGACGTATATTCATAAATAATATATTACTATTATTATTTATTTAATAAAATATCCTATATTATGTAATTGTATGTATTAAATAATTAAATAGGTATTATATTTTCTAATTTGGTTTTTAATTCTAAAATATGACGAGTAAAATATCGTTGCACGTATGAACTTAATTGAATTTTTATTTAAAATATTTACCAACTTACATTACAACAAAGATAGGGATTAAATAGGTACTTATGGTATAAAGTACTTATTATTTTTTAATATTTCAAAATACATTTTGACATAATAATATCGTTTAATAATAATAAATGTTTTTATTTTGTAACAAGCAAGGATGTATAATATTAGGTCTTTAATATTATTACTGTTGTCTTGAATTTTTAAGTATACCAACCAACTTTATATAAAAAAAAGTTAAAAATCGTTCAATTTGATCGCATGTTTTTTTTATTTTTAACGATTTAATATTTTTAATACCTTTTACTAGTTTTTTTTCACAAAGTTAAATTTCTTATAAGGAGATACGATGGTATTTATATACATATAAAACAATTTACATTTGAGTTTTTATTTTTGACACCATTTTAAATTGAGTTAACTTTCATCAGTCTTTTTCGTGCACATGATATTTGGTCGTTTGTATATCACACATTATTAAAGGCCATATTCATAGGATTTTAGTACCTATAGAATTGTATTATTGCATATCATTATGTGAGTTTCTTAAGTGTTTTACATAACTATAAAATAGTTCATGATTTTAATTGGATTTAGGTTAATAATATTACACAACGATCCAAATCCAATATTATGAAGATATCCGATAAAATCTGATGTTTATATTTAATATCCATAGGTAAAATCAATTACATACAAACAAAGTAATTTTTAAGTTTCAGAATATTATTAATATCATTTATATTATTATGTATTTATGTTTTTAAAGTTTGAATGCTGTATTAAAGGATACATATTTTTGAATATTATAATAATTATTATAAAAACACACTAAGTTTTGTTCAAACACGTCCATAAGTTTTTTGCGAATTTCATAAAATTTCTCTAAAGATTATATTTTTGAATAATTAAAATGATTATTATACTTGTTTGTATAGTTAATAAGTCTGTTTGTGTGGATTTTGAAACCGATGTATGTTCACTATAACGGCGCGTGTGTGAAAGGGAAGTGAGAGATTTACCTACTCTCGAGTCCCGTGGACCATTTGCAATATGTGTATAACGTCGCGATTAAGCTTTTGCTTGGGGATTATATAGCACTTCCTGTTGACATTTTATTTTTCCCTAACATTCTGAAATTTCAATTCATTTTTTTTTTGCGTAAAAAAAATAACGATGATTTTGATTTAGGTACCTATAACCTATATGGCTATATATAGCACATGAGACCATGAGCAATGAAATAAAATATCGTGTGTTAATATTTTTAACGTGCAAATACTTATTTCTAGAATACTTGTATGTTTTTGAAGTACTTATATAAAACAGCATATTTATTGTATAATAATATGAAGTATGAAAAAAAACAAATTTTTTTTCGGTTTAATATTTATTAAATTCCAAAACTCTATATAGAATATTGGTCCTATAACAATATGCATATTTTTTTTGTTCTATAGCAATAAAAATTACTGCGTTTGAAAAAAAAATAATCATATTTTAAATTTTCTCAGTATTTTAAGATGGTAATCAAATCTCCACTTTTAACAGTACTATGCTTTTTCAATATAATTTTAATGTCACGTTTAAATTTAAAATAATTATATTAATCTAGGCTACCAATATTGCTTTTAAATTTGTTTTAATATTTATATTTAATAATATACTGAAGTTTATATAAAATATTCATATATTATACATAGAGTTATTCATCGAGCATAACCACCCCATTTTTTTCTTGTGACTATTAAGATTCTGATTTTTATAATTTCTAAGTAAGTATATTGAAAGATACATAGTGATGTTTTCAAATACTTTGATTTTTTATGTAATTTAAGAAGTAACACAACACTGGACGTGTTGTCCACACAGACTTAAAAACCGCTTTACTTATTGTAAATTGTTAAGAAGATGATGTTTTTAAAAATGTAATGTAAATATACAAACATTTCATCCATAGTATCGTTTTGGAATTATTAAATTGTAAATAGGAACATTATTATGGGTAACAGTGCTTGATAGTATACGTTTAGAAGAAATAATGTCTATGATTATTTTTAAAACTAATAAACATATATATTGATTTAAATTAATTAATTAAAAATTAAATTTTGTTTGAATTTTTAAAGAAATGATCCACTTAACAATTAAAAAAAAAAATGATGATTCTCATTTTGAAAAAAAAAAGAAATTTTTATCACTATTTCTTACATAATACACAATAATGTAGCATTAGTATCTACCTATGTATTTGAAAATAAGATCTTAAATGCAGTTTTTTTTATTATTATTATTACAAAAATAATAGGTGTATTTAAAATCTATATTTAAAGTAATACAATAAGCAAATGAGATAAAATTGGCGGCACTCCGATTAAATGCAGTTATGCTTAAAAATTCTAAAAATTCTAATCTTAATAAATGTATTATTAAATGGTAGTAGGTAAAGTATGCTAAGTGAATCATCATGCATATTATAATAATATAATATACTATTAATTTTCTTTTTTTCCTGGAAACGACTATACACATATACATATTGGACATTGAATCAATATAGTTTTAAGTTTTTGATTTATATTTATTTTATTTAGTTTTATTGTATCTTCAAAAAAAATAATGGGTCCAACTAAATTTTCAGTTTGATTAAAAGAATGGTATGGAGCAAACATCCCCTAAATTCTACGAATTTTCATTGCGTTATTTCACTCCGATGAGCTCTAAAATCGAAACGTTTGTACATTGTACAATGTATATTATGTTTCAAAAATAAACTTTTTGTCCAGGTTATATGTTACATATATTGTTTGAACACACTAAAGTTTCCAAAAATATAATGTATTTCAGTATGTAAGTGGGATTCAAAAAATAGTATTTATTGTTAAATGGGTAATACATATTATTTAAAACGAGCAAAAATTATCCAAGCCAATACAACTTTTATGTATGATTGTATGTACGCTTGTACGATGTCGTAGTACATATTACTTATATTGTATGCAATGTAATAATGTGTGCGTATCATTATTATACGTATAATATATAACTTGTACGACTTGGGCGGGTACGTCGAATGCTTCATATATATATAGGAACGATTACTACGGTAAGCGATAGACAGGTACCTATTATAATAACATTGATTTTATGACCCAACTCTATTACACAAAATCGACGGTTTAATAGTTTACACGTCGCGAAATATCATCGTCGTTCGTCAGTCATTATCAATTATTTAGTTTCACAAACCCCTATTTTTTTTTTTTTTTTTTTTTTTTTATACAATTTATTTCACAGACCCAGTTAGAGTTAAGATATAACAAACGATAGAGATAAAAAAATGATTATAATATAAAACATTCTCGATGTGTAAATTGCCAAGTTTGTACCGGTGTAATATAAACAAAAACCGTGAACAAAACATTTAATTATTTTGATTTGAAATCGTCAAACCACTGCGGTAGAGTTCAAAAATACAGCGTAAGGCTGGGCGCGACTACACCTCTAAAACCACAGGGTGCTAAAATTGTTATTCCTCAGAGAAATCGAGTAACTTTTTAATTTCATAATCATATTAAATGGATAATAATATATTACACATTTTAAATCAACATAATTTTTCTCAGTTTCAAGGTATTTCACTAAAACAATAATAGTTGGGTATAAAAAAAATAAGAGATGCTAAATTTCAACTAAGGGGTGCTAAATACCCTTTTGCACCCCCCCCCTAGTTGCGCCACTGGTATAGGTACTACACATATTAATAAAAAATAAACTGTACGAAACATAATCAATCGTAGGAGTATGGAAGTCAATCGTTAACGTTTTTAAAAAGATAAATTTAACAAGAGTAATAGTTTTTCTTACAAAAGTTTGGGATCGCTGCAGCGCAACATAATGTCATAATATTCATAATACCCATAACATAACTATCGTTAGTTGGTCGTGAGGGTGGCGGTGTAAACAGAATAAACCGATGTAAAGATTATATTATTATGATGATGTAGACGTGGATTTTCGACTAAAATAGACACGGTGTAATTATGTTAATATATTATGCGATATAATCACTTTTCAAACATATTACATTTTTGGTGACCTCAACACACATGCACTGTACCTACAAGTGTAAGCGTGATGGAAAGGAGCGAGAGATAAACAACGAGTGCAGGTAACGCGAGGGAGTGTGTATTTGAATAGATATTATAATATTATGAACACGCGTATATATGCGACACAGGCGTTCCAAAACGATTTAAAATATTCATGAAGTTTTCCTCTCGAATTCTCTTCATTTCTGCAATGCAGGCGCATTTTACGATATATATGATAATTACAATCGGCCGTCTGCTAAACCAAGTTGCCCATCCAATGTGTATGCAAATATTATGCATTTTTCGTGATAAAATATCGAATCCAACGTGCGTGCACTTCATCGTCAGGCGTCAACATATAATATTATACTTTATATCTACAACTGCAGTATTTGTCTGTATTATTATTATAATAATACGCTTTCCGAGTGGGATGACATATCGTACGTATAATAATATTATGTAACACTCGAGTGTTATATACTTATATAATATAGCACTGGCACAACCTTCTCAACTATGATATACGTGATAATGATGATAATAATATATTGCAAACTGCCAGAATTAACGAACACCCATCGTCACAAATAAAGTGATGCCAATGATAAATATTTCTAAATTTTTAGTAAAACTGCTAATATAAAGACTTGACATTGCAGTATACAACTATACTATTGCTATAGTCTACACTTTGGAATAAATTCAAAAGTACGATTACCATATTCTTAACAGGGCTAAAAATATAATTTTATCGATTTCAACAATTAAAATTAGCAGAAATTAAACTTTATGCTACGTAATAAATTAAAATGCAATATTACTGTAAGTATTATGATTTCAACAAAAATTATATTATGAACGTTTGATTTTACCAATACGTCTAAAAACACGCTAAATGTTCAATTTTTCATCCTCTACATTTTACAAATATGGTATCACTTAAAAGGACGAAAAATAAATGTGATTAAAATTATTCCCCGAAAATACGTAAATGTAAATAATAAAATGTAATCAGTATGCAAACCGAATTTAAAATAATTGAAACCAACGATTTTTCACGTCTTGTCAATCTGGTGGACAAATTAAGTTATTATACATTAATTTCAGTCATCGGTAATTTATATTGTTAGTTTTAATATAATAATTATTACATAAGCATTTCGGTTAGTCAAATTTTCGATTTAATTAACATGATATTCGAATTATTGTACGGTTGGCCGACGTTGTCATGGAATAATAATTAATAATACATAGCAATAAAACATTTCCATAATTAGATCATCGAAACCGTACCGTAACACTGCTCCCTCTCATCCACCTACCAAACAGACACTGTCAACAATCATTGTTGTTGTTGAACTTTACTGAAACTTTTTACGACTCTCGTACCATAATATACGCACTTACTGCGAGCATTATCTGCGTACGTACAGCCACCGTATAAAAGGTATACGATCTACCTGAGATGGTTTTTTTTTATCTCTGTGTAAGATTTACCTACGATATTATACGAATTATAGACCCTTTTACCAACCAACGGATGATTGGTTTTACACATCTACTTTATTATCTCTATGTATATACAAACTATTACGAAAATACTCCAATTACATAATATTATTACTATATTGAATTTGATCATATATAAATGATTTCACCCTTATGTTCGAATTTAATTTAAAGCATCCTAGGGCCAGGATTGATCGAGGTTGGCGAATTAAAAAATATATACAGTATTAGAATACATACACGAAATAAACGTGTAAATTATATTATAGTACAAAATTATTTTAAATGCATTTGATTTTTAACAATTAAAGTAATTTATACAAATCATTATTTATTTAAACATCAAAAGTATCATTAAGTAGTTATGGGTTATTATTCAAATGACAATTCTAGAAATAAAAACAAGTTAATTTATTATAGACTACAGTAAGTAGGTACAATATGAATTTAATTTATACCACAAAAACAACCAAGACCTAGGAAGATAGGCCTTTGTGTGTAAAGTTATTTAACTTATTTGGTTTTTGTTAAAAAAATAACAACATAATATGCCCTGTATTTAAATATGAACAGTTATTTTTGCTGTTGTCATGATTCCATGAATTAATTTTTCTTAGGGGTTAAGACACTAATAATATAATGAATTATGCTACCGTGCCGTTCGCATCCCAAAAATGTTGTGAAATCAGACTCATTAGTCATTCGTACATTTGGTTATTGATTATTAATTTATTATTATTAAGCTAATTATTGTACTCATATTAATTATACTTATCTTACATCATATTATTTCGTTTTAAATACCGTTAAAAATGTGTAATAGCATTTCGTAGAGAAAATACTTGTCCACAAGCATGCTTGTTTCAAGTGACTGTTAAATCTCACAATTATTAAACACTTTAAACCTTTATTTTTGAAGATTTTTCAGTCATTTTAGTTGGGGCTTAATATTAATTCCGCGCACAGTGATCTCACGGGTGTCATTACTTTTAATTTACTTTGATATAGAATTTCCGCATCTCTGTTTGGTTAGCACCTTTTAATTGGTTTTTCTGTCTGTATGTACTCAAGTACTTTCAAATCTTACTATTACTCCAAATGTATTTCATTTTCAATACGCATAAAATATATGGCTCCACGTTTTAAATTATAAACTGTTTCAGAATCCTTTTCAAATAAACATAAGTAGTTGTATCGTTATATTAAACATTTAATTGTGTAAATTTAAATTTCTGATAGTAACAATTATATACCGATATAATGATAATATAATATTTAATCATACATTATATTTTATTTGAGACTAAATAAATATACTTATAGAATTAAAACAATCATAGTTTGTTTATAGTAATATTATAAATTATAATCTTTTGTATTGTTGGTAGAGTATATTACGAATAGCACCATAGAAAAGATTTAACACAAAACCATATAAAACGTTAGATACTCTCGTCAAAAAAGTGGACATTCCGACGTGTTTATTAGCTATTGCTATAGATATATTTTTACTATCCTTGTAAATAAATATATATTATAAATGTTGTCTTGGCATTTAATTATTAATGATATTATTTTTTTTTCTGCAGTAGTATACAAATTACAAACTATATTGATTTAGGCACGCTTCAAATAAAAAACAATTCGATAGTCCGTGATTTTATGTAAAAATAAACCTTTCAATATATTTCAATGTATGGAAGGTAAACATCAATATAAAAAATAATTTGAAAAAAGCCTTTCAAAAATAAATGTTGTTATTATTGTTGTTGACGCCGTAGGAACATTCCAATAATATTATTAATAACGCAATTTAAATTTGTAACAGTACTTTTATTGTAACTAAATTACTAAAACTAAATATATTTTTTTGAGAATAAATTAATCCAAAACTTTTTTTTTACAAAAACGTTTACTTCAGATAAATGACGTCTCATTTAGTTTTCTATAATATTATAAAACATAAACATCTCAAGAAAAAAAGTCCATAACAACATAAAAATAATCCAAAACCCAAATGTTTTATCTGCCAGCTTTAGCAGCAGAAAAATGAGTTTTGCATAATTTTAGAACCTATATCGGTATTAATTTTTTAGCTTATGTTTCTTATTAAAAATATTTTAACATCTCTCCTGAACGAATTTACCTTTTTAATCTAATATCCAACGAGCCAATACATATTTCGTGTATTTACCTATTAGGTATATGAATATATAATATATATATATATATATATATACAAAACCAATAAGGAAAATATTTTAATCCCGACATTTCAGCGTCTTCTCTTATTATCTTGTAAATTGCTGCAATTGGGGTAATATGGATATTTTATATACTGCACTTACATAAAAATCAGCCATCCATTCGTCTTCACACGCCGACGTGCTGAACGATTATATTACGTTCGGGTCCAAATTAGCATAGGTGTAAAACAGTATTTTTATCCAGGGTGTTAAAATGTATAAATCTTTTATATATGCATATAGTATTATATTATGTACATGAAATATTTATTTTAATAGTTCCTTGATTAGTATAGATACCAAACATATATATTGATTCAGGGTGACTCTGATCCGTAATATAATAAATTCTGCTCTATGTTCCCTGTATTGATGGGTGGACGGTAAATATATAATAACATAACTATACTATCATAACAACACAGTAGCTGCACCTGTAGCGATTATTGATTGAGATGGATGTGATTTTTCAGGAGACGTTGGACACCGGCGATGACGGAGAATGTAGTTCTGGCTCGCAGGACAACATCGAATACGTTCGCCGGAAACGACGATTGCGCAGAAAGCAGAACAAACTACCGTGGTCCGTTGTCAACCCAGACGAGAATTTCTACTTCAACTGGCTAATGGTGCTGACAGGCTGCACGCTGTACAACCTGTGGACGGCTATCGTCCGGCAAAGCTTGCCAGAGTTGCAGCGCATGGCTTCCCCGTGGTGGTCGGCCATGGACGCATTCAGTGACATTGTGTTCCTGTTGGATGTGGCCGTCCAGTTCCGCACCGGTTACCTGGAACAAGGCCTGATGGTGTACAACACCAGCAAGTTGGCCGGTCATTACATCCGGTCCCGGTCGTTCCTATTCGATCTGATAGCACTCACGCCACTGGATCTGATACAGTTAAAAATTGGAGTGCACCCCATACTCCGGTTCCCCAGATTCATCAAGGTATGCATTAAGTGTCTATTTATACATGAGTATTAGTTTTTAATAACACATAACGATATACATTTGTAAGTTAGGTACTCATTGCCTGCAACGGTATTATTATATAATACCAGTATATTCATCAATTAGTGTATTTTCTCACCAAGTGATATACCTAACTACTTGGTACTTATACTATAAGTTATAACATAAAACAAAAAACTATTTTAATGTAACACGAAATGAGTATGTAATATAATATATAATATTATTATTATATTGAAAACTCCTTATTCAGTGTGTACTACGTATACATTATAGCCTAGACTAGCCATTTTTAAACATCATAAATTAATTTTGATACAAACTATAGAGTTAGATATAATGATATAAATAAATAAGGTGTTATAGGTATCTAATTTACACTATAGTATAAAATATCTAAAGATGAAAGAAGTGCAACTATTTCAAACGCATTAATGTAAATAAATAAGTTTCAATTAATTTAAAAATGTAAATATCTTTTACTCGCTCGATTTTGAAACATTATAAAACATGCACATCAAAAGGATTGTTTTTAAATAGAACGCTTCCAATCAAAATATTGTGTTTCCGCGAAAAAGTCTAACATAGGTACCTATTACTATTTTTTTAAACTTAGTTAGATTACCATAGTATTATTATTATTATTAGGTTATTCATTATTATGTGTTTGTATTTTTTTTATGATGAGTGATGATTGATATTTTTAATTTTACAAGTATACTCCAAAATAAAGTATTTTTATGGACATTTTGACTAACATAAATATCAAATATAGAAGCAGCGTTTTTTTATGCATTTAAAGTTTAGTCAAGAGTTTGGTACGAGCTTACGGTAGGAAATACTTCGCAATGTTGTGTAACACTTCAACTATTCCTACAGCACTCGTCTAAACTTTAAATGCTTTTAAAAGATATAAAACCGTTAGTATAATATTCGTTATTTAAATACATAAATGTGTTCGTAAAAATGTTGTTTCTTTTTTTTACTACATAATAATATAACAATATAATAAATATAACTGGATGGAATAGTATAGGTGTAGTCAAAAACCGTCTCATATCACTCAATGATACAAGTAACATTTCTTCGGAGTTACTGTTTTAATCTATGGTGATATGAACGTTTGTTAAAAACGAGTGACTCCTCAAAAAATTTGTTTACTCGACAAATCACAATTTTAGGAAATGTTCTTATTTAGAAAAAAATAAGTATGTAGTTTTTGTATCTTGACAAGACAATTCATAAAAGCCGTAAAAATTTAAGTATATTTGAAAATATGATCTACTATAATATTAATATGTTATACTATTATTATATAGTATATAACACTGCCAAAAATCAGAATTTGAATAATTGCGTATACTTAAACAAATATATACAAGTACATAGAAATGAAGGGATCGTGCTTTAAAAATCACCACATAAATAAATCGTGACTTTTTTTGCGTAAATGTCTCTCTTACGAACAAACATCACATATGTGACAGGTGAGGAGGTTTCGTTCGTTTATGATGGTGTGACGCGAGTATAGATAATTTCGCGAAAAACCTTACCCAATTCGACGACAGAGTCTGATAATAAATACCACATGTTTCATCCTATTTTTTTTTTCAAACTTTTTTTCTTTTGTGAAAACGTGCACGTACATTAGTCAAATTGTTCAATATCGTACAAATACACCGTCTACCAACAAATTACTATTCACTCGATAGTCAATATCCGATCATGACGTATTATGTACCTTATATATAGGTAACCATAACACTGCACATGTGGTGGCTATGAAATTTACATTGCATTTGTAAGGTTTTTTTTCATAAAACACCCAAAACGTTTTCTGACTTTTTTTCATCATCAAGACCGTCAAAGAAAGTCGTTTCAAATTTTTCTTATTTTCGAAAAATGCTACGAATACAATATTGCGCATTGGTGACATCGACATCTGTTTTGGTTGGTGATGACAAAAATTAAAAATACGGGCAGTTATCTATTTTATTACTTATTATTAAATAAATGTTAATTCGAACACTATCATTTCACCTTAATAGGCCTTATAGCGAAATCTGATTATAAAACAAGCAAATCGATTAATTTTATAAAATATATATTTTTTTTTTTACATGGATAGCTAGGGTATTTCAGGTGAAATGTTCAAATATAACAGCATTATGAAAGTAATAAATAAAATAATATTGTTATAACATAATACGGTAATGCTTTATAATAAGGTACTGAGACCGATTGATGTCTTTTCATTTATTTTTATAATCCTATATAAATTTCCTTATTACTAATGAGCAAACGTTACTTGAATTTAACAAAATTACAAGAAATATAACAGTTATTATTAAAAACATATTGTATATTAAGTATAGAAAGAAGAAATATTTTTATTGAGATTTTTATAAATAATCAAATTTTCTGAATTTTTAAGATTTTTCACATATTTTATTTTTCTAATATTTTTATTTTGTTTTCCCATAATGTCTTTTATTTATTTATTTAAATTCTCCCATATTGGTATAATTTTGTGTTTTTCAATCAATTTCTAATTGATTTTTATCGTTTCTTTGATCAATAATCAGTAAAAATATTTTTAATTCACGAAATCAATTTTTTATAATATTTTTATGTTTTTATACCTTAACTTAATTCTATCGATTAATTGTATTTTGCCACCTTTCATAAAATTTAAATAATACATAATATTATATAATGCATAGTACTATAGTTAGGTATTTCATATATTTTGTATATGACTCTCACGATTCTCTGCTCACTAAAAAATGAATTATAATGGTATAGGTAGGTACCTACTATAATTATGGAATACCACAATCAGTTTTCTCAAAAATAAAAAAGATTGAAAGTATATAATATATATATGACTTAATGTTTCCATGTGTATGCCTATATAAAGTCAAACAATACAATATTATGCGTACTTATTAGATGACAGACATAAATATTATTGTTGTTTTTTTTTTTTTTTTTTTATTATCTCGAATTTATAATGTTTTATATAAGTCTATCATTTTGACCTTAAGGTTAAAAACATATTATTTTAGATAGGAATGTGAAAGTGGCTGATCTATTGGTTTTACAATAAGTGTCGTTTTGTTTTTTGTTTTTTTTTCGTTGTTTTTTTACTCGGTTTATTTCTTTTGAAAACGCATTTTTGGGCGTTCGCCATACTACTATAATGTATCTCGATCAATCGCTTTGAAATTGAACACGGATTATAATAAAATACCTACTTAAGAAAGGTCATTGCTTGGTTTACCGAAAAATGACCTGGCTCGTTAAAATCATGACCTGCTTGGGTGTTTTATTCAGTTTTTTCGAATACTTTTTCTAACCATCATAACATTCGAAAAAAAAAACTAAATAAAACATCCAAGCAGGACGGAATTGTAACGAGTCTGGATCATTTTCGATAAACCAAGCATAAGGCCAATTTTTTACCTTAATGTAAAAAAAAAAAATTAATGATAAATCATTCACATCGCACACGCATAAAAATAATACAATATTGCAATGGCTGAGACTTTCAACGAATTAAGTGAGTTACAACAACCAATATCTGTATATCCTGTCAAGAGTTCAGAGAACCTTTTTTTTCATTTAAATGATCAGTCTTCGTCACCATAAAAGATATATGCATATTCATCACCTGAAATACCCTATTAATCTACCATGCTTTTGAATTTTAATTCTTTTAACTATAAATGATACTATTAGTGGGTGTTTAATAAACATAAGTTATACCTAAGAAATTATTAACGTCACTTTTGAAAATATTTTTTTTGATTAACATTAATGGGATGTAGCCATTGGGTGACTTCCATCACCTCCCGCCAATCAAATCTCATCAAATTTACTCATTGCAAAACTTGTCAATACAGATTGTAAATGTATCAAATTTTGTATAAATTATCTGAATTGTTTAACTAATGAATAATTTAAGTTATAACTTATAAGTATTTTAAACATAAAATAGTATCATATCAATAGCTTAAGTGATACTCCTGTACCACTACATTTCTCTTATCGAAACTTTAATATTTAAAACTCGCTAACCAATTATTTTCAACAAATTGAAATTTGTTTTTTGTTGTATATCATTTAAAATTCAATCGCCATGGATAGACATATGAAATATTCACCAAATATTTATATTACTATTTCTTATAGGTACATGATGTAAAATGTTTTAGGTCTTTTTAAGTTATTTAAAGGCATTTTAAATTATTTAATTTTTAAAGTTTTTTTCTTCCTATAAATGATAATAAAAAAAAAAAATGGCAAAAACTTAAAAAATATAACTCGTTTTAAAATAACTCATGAAATGCTGTAAAAACAAATTTAAAATATTTAAAAAAACATGGGCAAAATTTTTTTATAGATATCTAAAATTTAAATTTTAACGAAGTTGGATATTGTTAATTGATAAAAAAAAAATATTTATCTAGTGTAAAAAAAAACTCCTATTTCAGATAATTTGGGTCCATTATAATAGATACAACTTCTAGGTAATACCTATAATCGACTTAATTGGTTTATATTTATAAATGATTTTGATTTTTGATAGTCAAACTGTAGGTACTAACCAAATTATTATTAAATATAGATTTAAAAAAAAATACGATTTAAATTGTTTGGGTGCACTTATTTAGATATTTTAATTATATATGATAAAGTTACTCGCTTAAATTTTAAGTATTTGCATTTGCGTAGGTATTTTTTAATAACTTTCAGATTGTCTAGACAAGATTAAAATTGAATAGAATAATGAATCCCGTTAACCCGTCTTTTATTCATTGAAACAAGGTTTCTATGAAACTTTTTATATTGTTTCTAAATTGTATTTGTAAAATTCAATTTACGTGTTTTGAATTAGGTACAACAAACAGAAAATAAGCCACGCTGGTGATGGGTACCTATAATTAATTAAAAACTGTACAAAAATTATAAATTCAATTTAAATTTAGTTTACTTATAATTTTTCTATAATTTCCAAATAACGTAATTGATTTGTAATTTTTTAAAAGGTTTTTGTATTGGTCAATAAGGAAACCATAATTATGGTATCTCCCGAAGTCCCGACGTATAATGATAACATAATTTATACATTTTTTTTATTCGCATAATAGGTTAGGTTATATTATTAGGTAATAAGTATAATACTTTCATAGATATGTAATATTTATACTATTGTTATATTTTGTAAACTATAATAATCATTTATAGTGTATTTTTGATTTTTAGTCCACCTCGTATCTTTAATTTAAATATAGAGGTATTATCATTGTTTATAACTATATTAATCATTCATTCAACATCGAAATAACGTCAAAACGTGTATGTTTTCTGAGCCGGGACTGGAAAATGAAATAGGTACTCGTATTAAGGGTAAAGTGGTTTTAAAAGACCATTATAAATTTATAAGCAATAACGTTATACCCGTGACAAAAATTAACGATTGAAAATAACTTTAATAAACAATAATACAATATATTTTGAAGAATGAAATTAATCGAAACTTAAAACGTTTTAACCCGCTGTATTTAGCGTTAATAACAATATAATTCCTAGCGACAATTAAATTCAAAACGACACGTTTAGCGGGAAAGGGTAGTTTATTAATGGTGTATTAATACCATATAGGTACCAGCTATATTATACACTTGCTCATACATGTTTATGTATGCGAAAACGGAAGTTTATTGCAAATCGATCAGTGTGGGCAATTAAGTTCACTGTAATTATATAATATCGTAATTAAACAATGCGCGTAATAAATTTATACTATTCATACTATACACGATCATTATTTTATTACTATATTATTCTGTTTCGCGACGAATTCCGGGATAGCGTATTATATAGTGATAGATTTACGCGTCAAATCGACGTAACAAAGTCGCTGTTCGCATTTTAGTAATATATATATATATTTTTTTTTTCTCGTAAACCAGACTTCCTGTCAGCAATCCATATCCTTGTATAAACCTACTTTTTTTATGTTTTATCTTTTGTTCGCTTTATAGTTTGGATAATAATAATAATAATAATATATATTTATATAATATTATATAACTATAATGTCTATAATCATAAATAACCTCGTGTAAATGGAGTGGACCTTCTTGTAGACGAGGTTTGACGTCCCATGATGGATATCGAACGTACACCGACAAATTTAACTTTACCGACATGTTTTTTGGCTACGTTTAGACGATATTAATAGCGGCCGTTCTCCTCACGGAGAGGTTTTCATTTTTTGACGGGTAAACGCGGGACTAACCTAACATGGACAGGAAAAAAAACATTATCTAAAACGAGGTCGCCTCCTTGCGCGCGCGATCCTTTTTAGCTGATAAGGCACGTTTGCGGTTGGTTTGGTCGGCCCGTCGTCGTCGTCAGGCCATAAAGTCTTTTGAACGACGACGAGCGTTGTGCGTTGTATTATACGTATATATTATTTGAACCCCGTCAATTGCTACCTACTTATTCCCAACGCACGTACAATATTGTAACAGGCTCTTGTGTGCCAATGACCGTAATTGGATCCGAGATAGTTGAGGGTGGATAATCGTGACGTACCGTTTTCTCGCATATGTCGCTGTTGAACGTGAAAACCGCATAACACGAGTGCTACTCCGTATAATATACAATATATATATATTATAATATTATGTTTATTACACATGTCAAGCGACGGAGTTTACCCATTATTACTGCGCTATAGGTCAATATGTGTATAAATGTATGCGATATTATACGACCCGGGTTTAAACGCATCCATTTTTGAGTAGGTACGCAATAATAATAACGCATACCTATACCTATATGAGCACAACCGATCGATCCGTGTCGAACTACTCACTGCGGATTTCAGCAGGCAATCTAAAGAGTTCGCATAGATAATGTATAATAAAACATCCGCAACCCATAAAGCGAGTGTACGCAATAAAAATACGTCCCCGATATAACGAAAATCGCACAGTTAACGAACATAATAATATATGTATTTATTAAATATTTAACAACACAAAGTTTAGTATAAAATATACTTACAATCGTTCTTATGAAAATCACTTGAATAAATCAGTAGTTTACATCTTATAGTATCTTTTAATTGCATTTCCCCAACCTCGTTTTTAGGACATAATTTCTTGTAGTTACAACGCCCTTACAAATCACAATCCCGTAAATTCTCTCAATCCCATATAATACCCATATAACATAGTTAGGTATACATATATAATACTACTCTTTATGGTTCTATTTATTTGTCGACGTGGACGTGAAAACAAATTGTATACATTTTCAAAGCTGTGAGACTGTAAGTTAAAAGCAGAAGTACAGAACTTAATCGTTTTTTTTTAATTTTTAATTAAAATGCTATTTAAACTATGGATTTTCTGATTATTTTTTGTTTTATTACGTTTTGTGTTGCGAAAATAGCATTAAATAGTTTAAAAGTCGCGCAAGTGTACAGTCCTAGTCCTATAACTGCTTTACGACAATTAGTTTCGAACGATGTGCACGCATGTTCAACAAAATACAAAATGTGAATAAAAGCATTGTCTTGAACGTAATTAATAAGACGTATCACATGATGAAATGTTACCCACATATTAGTAGTATAGGTTTTCATATAAGTACCTACAAACACCTCCTAAGTCTTAATACTAGTGTATTAGTATACACCTACATTTAATTACAAATAAATGATATCATAGTATAATGAATCTACTTCCTATTTCTTAACTTTTGATATTAGTCTAATTTCACATGATATAATTTTTATAGATTATACATTGCAATATGTATGATAAAATATTATATGTACTTATAGGTACCTACATGTTTACAGTCGCTGCCCCATTTAACATTCATTTCATCCTAACACAAAAATGTTAATCATAAACATAATATTATCACATAATATGTTGTTTTTACAAATATTTTTATCTTATGAAAACATATTGATTATTAAACAATTTTTTTAATTAACTAAAAAATAATTATTTGAAGTAATAAAACAACACAAATTGATAAAATATAAAAAATAAATAAATAAAATGTGTGATAATATGATTACGATGAATACTTTTGCGTGAGGATGAAATTTATTGTTCAATACTGTGTAATCTTCATGTAAAAAGGTAGGTACTGTGAATGTAAATTATACGGTTTTTGAGAAATACTAAGATTATGTATTACACAATAAAATAAATGAGTTAGGGGGAACATTGCTACTCAAACTTTTAAAATCTCACTGCTAAAAGGTGATGAGAATACATAAATATGTATTACTTAGAATAATAATATTTCATGTAGGTAATCATGTTTTCGTAATCAGAAATTCAGAAATCAGTAATAAAATCCATAGGTTATGTTCTTATTAAACATAAAATCAGGTTCAATTTTTTTAATACGTAACGTTATATGGTTTTAATAATTTATTCGATATGTAGATATTCAGATAACCCAATCATTATTATACAACAAAATATAATAGGTATATAATATTTTGCACTTATTATTACAATTGTTTATATTCTCTCACAAAATATATTCGGCTTCTACAGATATAGTAATATAGTAATATTCACGAGAGTTTTAGATCTATATTAAAAGTGTGCATAAACTATAAAATGTACTTAGTAGTTAGGTAGTACTTATTGATCCTTATAATAATGACCATTTCACACACCATTGAATTTGACTTGAGATATTAAGTTTATTACGGTAACGCTAAAGCGATTATGCAATTATTATATATCAATGTGCCAAAGATAATGATCGTCTTTAAATAGAAATACCGTTAATATAATATGACTTTCATAAATTTAAATTTAAACTTTTTATGGCTCTTAAATGATTTTCGTAAAAATAAAATTTTAATTTCTTTAAAGTTAACATGATTTATGTTTATATGAATATAACAATAATAGAAATACCTAATAGTAAAGTTCGTTTTACAGCGGTAAATTTTAATTTCGCTTATTTATTTTACTTTTTTAGTTACAGTTAAAATTACTTTCAATGAAAATACACATTTGGGTGTTCGGTAATATTGCTCATAAAGTATAAAACATTTTATATCCAACATAGGAATTCTATACAGATAAATCCATATTTAACCATAAATAATATTATACCTACCTACCTATTGGTAGTGCCTATCATGAATAATTATTGGTTTTTGTAAAAATGTACCTAATTAATTCGTTTGTTAAATTTGAATATTTTACTTCTATGTTTAGGTAGGTACTGTATTAAAACATATAAACATTAGTATTTACTAACTTGTCCATATCAAGTGTTATTCATAAATATTTTAGTGATGTTAATTTGAGCTTATTGAATAGAATCATATAGTAATTATGTTTCAGCATTTTAGACAAATATTAATAAAATATGAATGTACATGAAAGCATATACCAAATTAGGAGTACTCATCCCTTCATCGTGGCTATTTCATCGCGAGACTATTCGCTGTGCGTCCATTCATTGCCGTCGGTTTATCGCTCTAAACGTCTTCACCAACATTTTAATCGTGTAACAGTTTATTGAATACATTTCATCGCATGGCATATCATCGTGTATGACACATCATAGCAATATTCATTATCGTATATCTACATAATTTGTCATTCGTATAGTCAAATAAATAAATAAGTTAGATTTTATTATATTATTTCTTGGCTTCATTAATTTTATTATAAAAATATACTAAAAATCAATTTTACAATAAATAAAAATATTTAATGTTTTTGGACATCAAAGTTGAAGACCAATACTTTTAAATAGATCCAGATTGGTTTATTTCCATATTCACTTACAAGTTACAATATTCTAATAACTCTTTCTACAGTTTCACAGTAAAAACATGTAAATAAAATTATAGAGAACGTATTAAGAACAATGAGCATAATATACAATATTTCATACTTTTATCTATTAGTTAGGTAACTCCCATAAATAATTAAATTATAATTTTCATACAAATATACAAAGTGATTTAAAATTAGTTAAAAAATATATAATTATTAATTATGTACTTACTTAAAATATATTTGATAATAGATAATACTTGTACCTATAATTAACGATAAGTTGACGAAAATGAACACAATATTGTAAAACACAATAAATAAAACGGCTACATACGAATTACATCCCGAAATAAAAATATAACCACTTGATAAGTGGGTAATGGGTATACATGAATTGCGTCCGGCCTTATCTGTATTACGTCCGGTTTTATTTGATTTTGTCAAATTTGAGTCTGATTTTGAAAAATCAATCCACTCATCATTATTAATCGTGTGGCCATCAGTTCAAATGAAAAAACGCAGGTTTCGTTTAGGTCAAAATTGGTAAAAGAAAATTCAAACGGTTGATTTAAGTCAAGAATTCAAAAAAAATTCAGATACAATACCTAAGTATTTTTTTAAAATATTTTTTTTGTCTCCCATTTTTAAAATTAGATGCGAATTGGAAGATTGTTTTACACATTTTAATTTTACTTGCTTCTAATTATATAACAACGATAAAAACTAATATTTTTAACATGCCGATAATCATAATTTGTTATTGACAATCCTAAATCTGTATTAAATGGGAAATTAGAAGGAAAATAATTTTTTACATTGGGATGCAATTTGTGTAGTCGTTAAATATTTTCCGGACGTAATTCGTATGCAACAAATAACACAATCCGTCACTATAATACATATGTACTGACGTACTGTTATCTTCTATCTATATCTAGTAATGAATTGTAATCTACCTATAAGTCATTTTCTGTTATGCAATAGATTTTTTTTTATTTTAATATAATTAATAATATTGGTTGGACTATCGCAGTTTGGCAGTTAAGATAGGTGCTTTAACTACACACATATAAATAGATGATTAACTTCGCGATAAAGTGAAGTACGATGAAATTAAACGAGCGACGTAGTGATCAAGATGAAATAACCTCGACAAAATAGTCGCGATAAAATACTGCACAATTATTAAGTATGCAATAAACCGTTGACGATGATCTTTTACGCGATAAATTGATACGCATCACACGATGAATTGTCGTGAAATCCCAAATTAGATCAGGTAAATAATAATATATTATTATTATTTAAGTAAAATCGTAAATCAAAAAATATTATATAAATTAGCATTTATTTTTTTATTTTTCATCTATAATTTTTTATTACCTATCAATTATCATTGTATTATTTAATTGATGTTTTTTATTATTATTATTTATATTCTATACCTATACTTATATTCAGCTATATAATACTTACCTACGTCAAAATTAGTTTGTCACTAAAACTTATTAAGTCAATTTAACTATAATGTAGATAGTATATATACTTATATTAATCCATGCTAACGGGTATTAATATATTAATTTTATACATATTTTAAGCATTTTAAATGTTAAATTTTTTTTAGAAGATATACCTATATGCAGTGTATTGTTATGTTAAATTCTAAGTAATAGTCAAAAGCCCTTATTAGACGATCAATATTTGGCAATGCTAATTTTGTTATGATAGGTTGAAACTTGAATTAATAGCTACTAGACTACAGTTACCCCCTGCATTTTGTAGGTTTTCAGTATAAAATTTATCGTACAAAATAAACACGTTTACGGAAAAATGACAAAGGTATATTTTTTCTTTTAGTAAAAAATATCAAAATGACAAGTAATAGGCACAATAGGCACATATTATATAACTTTCAATTTGATTATTTAAATATTATTAGAAAAAACGAATAAACTTTGTACATTATATAAATCATATAATAAATACAGGTATCGAAAGTCCCTATTTTTTTTTGACTACTTAAGTTCAATTGAAATGGTATATTATCATTTTATATTTAAAATCCATTGACCATTGTCATCTAATTTTAGAACGGTTCTGAGTGAAAATATTTTTGTAGTATGCTGAATATATTTGTGAAAATAATTGATATTTTGCATTGTTATATTATGTACTTACAGTACAATCTACATTAATTTTCTAGTTGACTGCATACGCGACATGTAAAATGTTTGAAGTTTTGTTAAAATTTGAACACCCAACAAATGTTTAAAAACCACTCATTGTAAACCAAAAGCATTTTAGCTCTACGATCAAAATGTAAAACCAAATGACGATTTTCACGTTATATTATTGTATAAATTAATAGCTAGTAATCCAACTATATACTTTCCATTATTGTTATATTATCAAAACTATGGAAAACTAAATCATATTATAATTTCATCCAGGTATATAGAGTATACGACTATTACTACATGGTGGAATCGAGGACGGTATACCCAAACTTATGGAGAGTTATCAATCTAATTCACATTTTATTGATACTGGCCCATTGGTTTGGATGTTTTTATTATCTGTTATCCGAAGCGGAAGGATTCAAAGGCGATTGGGTGTACCCGTACAAACCAGGTGACTACGCAACGTTGACTAGAAAATACTTGGGATCGTTGTACTGGTCAACGCTGACGTTAACTACGATTGGCGATCTACCTACACCAGAAACAAATGCCGAGTAAGTACCTACTACCTACCTATTTATGTCCATATCAATCCATAGTTATATCTATTACATATACTTTTAATACCACTTGAATAGTACCTACTTTAAATTCTAGTTGGAAACGTAGGTATAAGTTATTTTCTTTAAACAAATCTACACCGAAATAACGAGTACTTTCATTATATCCCTGTTCTTTATTTTTACGTTTAGGTACGTTTTCACCATAGTCAGCTACTTGATCGGAGTCTTTATATTCGCCACTATCGTCGGTATGTTGTTCACACGCTTGGGCGGTGTATATAGAAAACATGCCGTAGTCAACTCAAAGGTGTTTAATGATATCCTTATATTTTTCAGGGCAGGTGGGCAACGTGATAACGAACAGAAATGCAAACCGATTAGAGTTTGAACGGCTATTGGATGGTGCCAAACTATACATGCGACATCACAAGGTGCCAAGCGGTATGAAAAAAAGAGTGCTGAGATGGTACGACTACTCGTGGTCCAGGTGAATATTATATATCGTGTACCCAACTAATTGAATTAGGAGGGCGGTTTCGAAATTCTATACACCCATCACATTTAGGTATAATGTATATTACATAAAATATATAACTCTCGTCGGCTTGGCGCGCTGTCATATGTAACTCAATACATTCATTCAATCGAGCCATAACGCTCTTAGAACATTTTATATTCGAAATCTAGTGCCACATATACATTTGCGCGTGTACAGATATGTCAAAATCAAATGATTGATTAATTCCTATTTCACGTTTTGCACACGCACACGATAAGACTAAAAACATGTTTTTTGTGCATGTTGCCGGTTTGTTGAAGGGGACGTATTCAAGGAGGCGGCGATATAAACACGGCGCTGGGGCTTCTTCCGGACAAATTGAAAACCGAACTGGCGTTGCACGTCAATCTGGCAGTTTTGAAAAAAGTAATTTTCAACTAAATCTTATAATAATATGTATACTGAAAATATATATTTACATTATTATTGGTAATCTCATTTAGGTTACAATATTTCAAGAATGCCAACCGGAATTCTTACACGATTTAGTTCTCAAAATGAAAGCTTACATATTTACACCTGGGGATTTAATATGTCGAAAGGGAGAAGTGGCTAGAGAGATGTTCATCATAGCAGACGGAATTTTAGAAGTTATTAGGTTAGCATATTTATATTATAAATAAATATATATATCTAATATACGAAAAAATACTTAAATATTTAATAAATTATAATGGTGATTTGTTTTACTATATTGTATATACAGTAGTGAAACTGGACATGTTCTGACGATAATGAAAGCTGGTGATTTTTTTGGAGAAATAGGAATTCTTAATTTGGATGGATTTAATAAGTATGTATTAGATTTCATTATATTATATAAAAAAATATTTATTTATTATTTACTAATTGTAAACATAAAAATTGAGTTAAATCAATATTATAGAGATTTTTATCTTTAATTTCCTAATCAATATAAACTGAACGTGTTATAAAATGCAATTCTTAGGAGAACTGCTGATGTTCGGTCAGTTGGATATTCAGAGTTATTTAGTTTATCTCGTGAAGACGTTCTTGCCGCCATGAAAGACTACCCCGAAGCACAAGATATTCTTCAAACACTAGGGAGAAAGCGTCTAATGGAAGCAAGAAATGCAAATAAAATTGGTAGGTAATATTAATTGGATTTTGTGTGGCATAAACTATAACGTGTGTTTATAAATACTATTTGTAAATCATTAGTTGCAGATCGGATAAAATCTCGGGCTGAAGCTGCAGAAAACTGTGGTGGAATCGTGGAAAAAATTCGGTGTGACGTCAAAGGACTTCGAAATGCATTTTCAAAAGGACGACGTGGCACCAGGTGAGATAAATCAAATTTAAATACATTATTAATAACCATTTTATCATAGTACCTATTAGTTACAAGTTTCAATTAAAATATATTTAATATTTTAATTACTTAAAAATATATTTTTTTATCATTTATATAAATACATTTTATATAAAAATGTTCAGTCTACCTGAGTATTATAGTAAATAAGTATAATTTATTTTAATATTTTAATATAATAATTATACAAAACATTATTAGGTAAAATCTACTGCGTAATAGGCTGAAGTCAACTTATTATAAAACTACACAAATTAACTAATTAAATCAACTAAATTAAAATTATTAAATTAATTTAATAAAGTATTAGTAATGCGTTTATTATAATAATGTAATAGGAACACTTATAATTATCATTATATATATATTATTTATAACATAATTATCTTTAAATTTTACAGAGCTGTAGTCGAAGAGAGCATGGAATTACAACCATTAACTAGTAGTGGGCGCAAATCAGAAAATACCAGCAGTAAAAGTATTTTAAGAAGAATGCCTCGGGTATGGAGCGATGAGCTAGCTTCAGGGACTGATCACAGTGATGAAGATCCGAGGCCGATATCGCCAGGTATTCCAATTCTAAATAAAGCAAAATCGGATAAAGAACCTAGGGCTAATGAATCTAAGAAGTGTTTACTGTCACCACCACCTAGTATGTCAGAAATAGCTCGCAAAGAATCGATGAATAATCAAGAAGTAATCGGCGCCGGGCTTCCATTATTACAGAGGCTATTGATTCTTAAGCAGAAAAACGACCAAGAAGTGGTGACGCAAAATAAACCGAAGAAAACCGATCTAGAAGTGACCGAAAGTACACCTAAGGTAAAATCAAACGTGAAATTGAAAACCCCTAAAAAAGAAAACGCTAAAAGCATAAGCTTGAAGCAACGATTATCGGATGTACACACTAGACAGCGGAAGCCAACGACGAATACAAAATTGTGGACGCTTTTGAAAAAAGCGACGGTACTTACTCCAAAAGCCAAGTTGCAAGACTTAAAAGCCGATAGTGAAGTCCCACGCGATACAGTGTCTCTTCAATCAAACTTGAAATCTACCACCGATGATTCACATACAAATATCGGTGGTTGTGAAAACAAGTTTATTGTTATGTGCCAAAAATTAGATGACCAATATAAGCAAGGCTCATTAATTGCTCAAAACATATCGGCTCACAATAATTTAACCAATAAATGTACTGAAAATAATATTAATAAGGAAAAATGTGATATTAGAATAGTGCATAGGCCAAAAGTGTTGCATTTAGACGGCACAAAAAGATGTTACAATTCGATCAACGATCTGTCACCGGAGTATTCCGGTTTGTCATTCGTTAAGAAATTGAAGATACTAAACGAACGACAAAAGCTGGCAGAACTGGAAGAGAAAGCGTTTTTGAGAAGTTCTAGCTTAGATTCATCAGGATGCAGAACTTTGAACGTTTCATATGGCAACCAGTTAACACGGAGTCACTCGGAAGCAGTTGCCTTGGAGGTTGTTCTGAGAAACCAAAATTCTCGCAAACGGGAATCGTTAAGTTGCAGCACTTCACCAGCAGATGAGTGTAACGAAACGGCTGAACGAATACGGCTTAAGAATATACTTAAGAAATTATCATCAAACTGTTTCGGTAACGATAAAGTGAACCAATTAATGAATTCACAGACCATAGAAGGATACGCTGCCAGACACTCCAAAATGACTAGAAACGTTACGTTCAACCAACGCCGCACAATAGAATCATCGCCAGATTCATGTACCTCCTTGTTTGCATTTCCCGAGAGCATAACTTCGCAATGTAAAAACCCCGATCTTATACCAATAGATTTGTCTCATAAGACTGACTTGCTAGAGTCTTCCCAAAAAACTTCAAAGCATACAAAACTGTCCAAACGAATGTCTACCAATACTATGCAGTGCGTGTCTAGTCCGTTGGATATTCGACAGAACTGTTACGACGAAGTATTGAATGGTGTGAAAACAATTGTCGAGAAATGTCTAGTAAGTAAAAATAATTATATCATTTTTATTAATTATATTTAAGTAAAAAGCGTATATAAATGTATAGGTACATTATTCTTCACATATTTTTTCATCAATCGATTTAACTAAATATTATTAAGATATCATTTTTACCCAATATATATTTTTTAAATATTTTCTGAAAACTGTTTATTTACCTATAACAGTATCTATAACATGGCATTATACATTTGTACCTGATAGTGTAAACGACTACTTTTACTAATCTCATTAGTGTTGTTATAATCGATTTATTAACTTACTTTTACTTTATGTGTTTTTAAATAACTATTACAATAAATTTAATATTAATTTTTAACATTTTACAGAATGATATTGAAGGAAAATATCGTGATAAAATAGATGAACTCAAATCTGAAATTAACAAACGAGATTATACAATAAGCACACTTTGTGAACAATTTAATCAGGTAACTTTTTATTTTTACATTTCTTAATAATTATATTTTAAAATTAATTCATTGGTGTATAGAAACTTTGTGATCAACCTATTGACGAAGATAAATTAGGATCATTACTTGATAATTATTCAAAAAATATAGAAGAAGACGAAGAAAATCCGTTTATAGTAAGTTTTCATTTAAATACACAGTGTAAAAGAAAGAATACTAGCAAATTTAATATTAACCAACTAGGTATTTAATAATAGCTACTTTTTCTAATCAGTATTTAAAAAAAAAATTTTTTTGTGTTATAAATATTATTACTCTAATTAGTGGGTAATTAATCTAAACATTCTTTTTAAAATATTGTTTAAAATAAAATTAATTATCAACATAGTCGAGTTGCATTTACCAATATTCTCTGTTACACTCTGTATAATGGTTATTTGAATTCTTACAGGCGTGAAATTAATTTTAATAAGTTTCAGAGAAATGATTCTGTGGATACAGTCTTGTGTCCAAAAATATCTTCGTTCAACAGTTTATCGCCATTCGGGATAGATGACCCAAGATATTTCAACCCAAATTCCCACAGTCCAGCGTTGTTATCTAGTAAATCTTGGGAAGATCGTTCAGAAGAAGAGAACATGGAACTCCGAGACCTGCCAAAGTCGATTATTCCAGAACCGTCGTGGCAAAACGACGAGACTAGAATTGATATGAATTTTACGGACGACGAAGAAGAAGAGTTTCCACCCAGATGGGAAAACTGGGAAGCAGAAATGTTAGTGGGACACACTAGCCACAACGACCTACACGCTGACCCAGGGCTTTTGAGTCGAAGGTCTTTGGACGAAAATAGTATGATTATACACAGAGGACTTCAGGGACGGAGAAGGTGTTTGTCAATAGATAACGTACCGTTTTCCAATTCAATATTAAGAAATTTTGGACAGTACGTTCGTTTAGGGGGCAGTTCATCACAAACGCCTTCACCCGACATACTTCCAACTATATCTAAGAGTTGTTTTTCGTTGGTATCGCAGCCCGAAAATTAGATTAAAATTTAAGTGATTATTAATATTATTATTATTAATATTATTGTTGTTATTGTTATTGTTATTAACGTTGTTGTTGTTGTTGTTGTTGATTTTGTTTTTGGTTTATACGAAATTTTACCAAAACAGGATAGTTGCATGGTCTTATCATGACTACATTATGATTGTTCGTACCTTAATACTTTAGTAACAAACGAATTTATTTTTTTTAAGTTTTTTGAAAATAATGTTATAGTTTCGACTGTTTCGAGTTTGCCATTCTAGCATTGTACTAAATACCATGATGAACATTTGACGTCAAATATTTTGAAAATAGGGACCAATAAAAAATCAGTTTTAGACAGATTTCCGTTTTAATTATAAACACAGAAATGCATATTTTTCTACCGATACCGTAAAGTACTAAGTATAGTAAATAAATAAATGTTTATTATAATAGGTTTTTTTATTAGTACTCGTATTTATTTAAACTCCGTAAAAGTGTTAACTGTTAAGACAAGTTATATTTTTATGCATACATATATAATTAGTTAAATAATTAATGTCAATAAGTATTTTTTCATTATTATTTATATTTATTTATAAATTAGTCAGGAACAATGTGAATAGTTCTAGAATCTAAAAATATTATTTTTAAATTAGAAGTAATTCAAATAAATTATTATACATTCTGTTATTATTTTTTTAGTAAGATTAGATTATAGGTACATGAAAGGGGTACAAACATTTAGTTTCAAATAAACCGCGTATCTTACACACGTATTTCGTATGTTAGTTGAAAATCGTGATTCGTAGTATAAAAATGACCAAACTGTTTAAAAAACATCTTTGGTTTGATAGGATTATTTTTTATCCCACGTGAAACACTCGTTTTTCCAATTTTTGAATTATTTTTACATTTAATCAGAATGGAGTGATTGGATTTTAAAACACAACACAATTGTTTTTTTTATTATTTCGCTAAATTATTTAGTATTCATGAACAAGTTCGTATGGAAAAATATATACGATATTACTATGCAACTACTCTAATCCTGTTATATATTGCATTACGCTTGAGGCTTGACCTAATATGTTTGTTATTATATGTATATAAACATTAATAATATCCGTGTGCATGATGATTTTCCTCATAAAAAAATTAATTTTTGGCCACAACAACAAAAAATCTAAATATTGTATAATTGTATTCGTAATACAAAACGAAAACAGTTATTAAAGCGATAGTCAGTTCAGAATAGTCAACTGTCGCTGAAACAAACGTCCACGTCTCAATAACTCCAATGTAGATTGGTATTTAATATTTTTTCCACACCTTACCGCTTAAAATTACCGAAGGATTTCTCTCCGGTATTATTTATTGTATTGTTATAACATTATATGTAATAAGTTTACTTAGGCTAACTTAATTGTAGTCGTACTAGTACAATTGTTATTTGATAGTATAAAACAAAATGTCAAACTTTTTTTTGTGCTTAAAAAAAAAAATTATTGCATGATCTTTAGTAAAATTGTACAACTTAATAACGAAACTGATTAAATTCAGATTATTATACAGAGACTAAATTTTAAATAAATAAATTATTGATGTTGTAATTATATCTATAGGGACCAGTACAGAATTCAAATTTGATAAACAGATAAAACTTAAATTATTTATAGCTAAATTAATTCATAAATAATATTTCTGCTCAAAATCAGAAATAATTAAATATTTTTATATTGTTTAGCCATTGAGTAATAATAATAATGGTTTCTTTTGAATATCTACTTAAAATTAATTTCATATTTATTAAATATTGTAAGTTAATTGATTATTCTATTATTCACAAAAATGTGTTTTTTATTTTAATTGTACATAGTTATTGTTCAGATCAACAACTTTTATCAATAAAATTGTATTATTGTTATATTTCTTACCGGAGAGAAAATATTTTGAGTGGTGAGGGAAGGAAAATAATTTATTTATTTATATTTTATTTAATTATATAAATTATGTGTCATGTATATAATACGTAATTATAAAGTAATGTATTTGTATTATAAATAGTTTGATAGACATTTTTTGTACAGAATTGTAATTTTTTTATTTGTAATTTATTCAAAGTTAATTATACCTAAAAATGACATTGTTATAAATCTTTTTCAGTTCTTACTTTAATAAAGCTTTCGGCTTTAAATAGGTGTTTAGGCATTTGGCCACACAAAATCACATGTCTCAGAGTATTGTTATGTCAATTTATATTTTAATAAACGTATTATAAACATTAAACAATACTATTAGTTTACATGGTTTACTGAGATTGAGGTGCATTACACATAATACAAATGTCCAGATTATGTTGTTGTATGTATTGTACTTGGTGTGCAAATGATGACATTTATGTTAACTCGCAAAATGAAAACAACAAAAAGACTGCTGGTAAAAATTAATTTTCCCTGTTAAATTAAAATTAAAAATACTCCCGAAACAATTTTTATTACGTTTTCAATTAATATAATTTTATTTGGCATAAAATAAAAGTATCTCTATCACTTCCATAATATTATTATTACCTATGACGTTTCTACACAAGCTATACACACAAAAATCGTAAATTGACGCCTCCTAAGCAAAGAGAATAACAGTTTAATATTTTTCAAGTCATTTGTATTGATACTCGATTTGCAGAAACATATTAAATTTGTACAATATACACAAGGCTGAAATTAGTTTTTGAAAAAAATAACATTAGATACATTTAACATTTCCAAAACGATTTAGGTAATTTTAAAATGTGTGTACATTTTTTAAAGATTTATTCTTAATTAATGAGTTAATGTTTATAATGTCCAGTAGTGGTAGAAAAAATGAAAACAATTAGTTTGAATATTTATCTTGAACAATATTTATTTAATATACTAACATACTGAGAAAAAATCATCGAGAAATTTTGGTATAGAGATTAGTATAAACAAAAATCGGAAGTAAAATGTATTCGTTATCGTAATATACGAGCTAAAAAATCAACTAAATCAACATTGCCGTTGAACATGTCAATAACGAATAAAACAATCCCAATACGTAAACACGGCTTCTACTATTATATTTTATTGTAAATACGAGAATAATTCTATCGCCCTCTATTAGATACAGAGCTTTTTGGATGGCCTAGTAAATAGTTTTCTATTAAAAAATCTACCAATCGTATATTTGAGTGTCTTTTAAATCGAATGTAATGTGGAACAGTGCATTTTCACAATTGTGGACCGAGTAGAAAACAAGTCTGTCGTAGAATATATATAGTCAATAATCACGAAAAGAAACCAACAAACTTCTCGAAGAACAGGTAAGAATTATGTATTATACACTCGTATCTGATCGAAACAAAATAAAATTAACATAGTATTATATAATAATCAAAGCTAAAAGTATATAGATTTTTTTTGAACTTCATAAAATCAAATTAAAGACATCCAGAAACAGTAAAGAAATAATATTAAACTACTTTAAGTA
>VUJU01000365.1:0-20052 GCA_009835225.1 Aphis craccivora | reverse complement strand
CACGATAAACTAAAACTGTAAACACAACAATTAAATTTTTTAAATAAATTAACTAAAGGAAGTTAAGTAGACTAAATAAATACTTTTGATACTTAATCACTTCATTTTAGTAAAACAACCAAACAGCTTTAAATCTAAACAAATAAAAATAAATACTAATTTCTATTAAATACGAGTATAATTCCTATAGGAATTAGTATATTTGTATAATAAGTGAATAAATATAATCATATATAACTACTTACTCTTTAAAATAAACTTAACATGTTCATAATCGAAGTATCCGTGATGTTAGTTAGGTGTTAAATTGTATTTTAAACTTTTTAATAAAACTAAATAAAATAAAATTAGATTATACTGTACGGACATAATGTATACAATATTATGCATAGGTACTTAAAACTGCTGTTTCTACATGAGTGACTTCATTTGTTCACATGTATAATGGGAGGTATTAAGTGCGCCTTATAATTGTTATAACATAGCTGCGAGTTACTGCGAGTCATTGTAATATTTTATACATATTTTAATATTTAATTATTTAATATTCATTAAATATACTTTTTTACGAACTCATTTAAAATATTAATATTTTTTTTGTAAATGGACTATTTAATGGAGTTATTTTGTTGTTGGCTATGATTATCCCTTGATTAACCTAACCTTGCCCAACCTTAAACACTGGGTAGTAATTTTTATTATATTAGTAAAGTACTTGACACCTGTCAAGTGCAGTAATATAATACTATCAATAAAACAATGCTAAAAAAATTTGTGAATAAACACATTTTTCACTTGAGTGATATAATAAAAAGCGTTATAATAAAGTAAAAAAAATAAATATTTTCAATTTTAGTAGTAATCACAATTATTATTCCCTTAAAATCCGTATTATGCAAATTTGAAAATTAGATATAAATATTTTGTACGTATGTTGCAAAATATGACTTTAAAAGAGAAATTAGAATATTCTAATATGAAAAAAAAAATACTTAAACATTTTTACACGATATTTTTAAGAGTATAACTGTATAAGCATAACTAAAAAATAATGTAATAGTATTATAATATTATAGTAGAATAAACTTACACACACTCACAAATATTATAAATCTTCATGTTATTATTATGATTTATTATTATTTATCATTATAATACATTACGAGAATAACCATTTAAAAATAATCAGCCATAACCTATAGAATACTTGTGTTGGTAGTTTGTCTGGATTGGTCTTAAGTTTTCAATATAATATTTTTATAATCAACTGATATTTACTAAATACCATCCAATAATTGAAAATTGCAAATAATTACTATAAAATATTGTATTAATATTACTAAAAAATTTAATTGATATACGCTGGCTTGTCGTACATACTACATTAAGAAAATCTGAAAATGCATAATGTGATAAAGAAAAAATTAGAGAAGTTTAATCCTCCAGCCACTCACCAGTGGTCACCACTCACCACCACGGCATCATCAACTGAAGATTATTATTTATTATACTTGCGATGTTGTATATACAGGAGAATTTTTTTAAAGATAAACATTTAATTTTCAGTTTTAAAAATGTTGGGAGATTTTTTATTTTAGATAGTTATTAATTTTAAACCATACATTTAAGCTTTTCAATTTTTTTTTTGCTATAAATGTCGGTTAAAAAATTTGCTTTTAAGTTGTTATCAAAGTTTTTCATAAGTATTAACGATACATAGACACATACAACAACTATACAAGTACACAACTTATTTAAAAAAAACATAATTTGAAGTTTAAGTTTAGATAAAATTCGTTAAAATTACATTATTATTCATTATAGTGTTTTATTATTGTACTTAAAACTTGTAAATTTAATAGGTATAAGGTTCCTCATTAAAATTCTTTGCCGAAATCGATAAATCTAAATGTAAAATAAGCAACTTTTTTTATATTAATTTTAGCTTAAACAATTAATATTATATAGTAGGTATATTTTGTTTTAAGTTTTAACTCTGAATAAAGTTAATAATAAAACTAAGAATAACGATTTCAGTTATATTGTTGTGATCCAAAAATATTATTTGTGGGACTTGAAAATTGTTCGTATAACATTATTACATTTTGTTATTTATAAATGCAACGGCATTTCCGAATCAATTTTATGCTATTGGCTATTTATACAACGAACCTATTAATAATTGACATAGCTGCTCTTCAATAGCGACTCAAAAGTCAAAGATGAATAACACATTAATAATTTAATATAAATATTATATACGGTACTATTGTAATATTTAAACATAAATAATACAAGAAATGCATGTTTTCGACAAACATTAATTCAACAATCAACATACCGGATTATTCTTAAAATTGTACCGATACATTATACAATATGAGTTCTTCTCATATTTTCACCGAGCGGCGAGCAATAAGGCCGGGGCTATACACGGCGTATTCCGCGGCGTTTTCCGTCACCAGTATAGCCCATCCCAATCAAAAACAGTGTAAAAATTAGGAGTTGGCGTTTTTATTATTCCAGCGTTCGTCCGCCAAAACGCAAGCCGGCCGGCGTTTTCCGCCGCGGATTAAAACGCGACGTATTACGTCCGTCGTGTGTAGCTACTCCGATATAAACCAACGCATTTTCGATTCGACGGAAAACACCGTGTATTATAGCCCCGGCCTAAGAAAGCGCTTTAAAAAATGTTGCGTTTTAGCGGAGTGCCGACCGAGTACGTTCTTTGGTACCGAGTAATAAACAAATTATAATTTATAATATTGTTATTCACCGGCTCACCGCCAATACGTATTGTGCTGCACGGCACGGGCGCACGGCGGCCCGCGGGTTTCCAGCTACCAACAACCTATCCAAATTGTCCGTCGTGTAGATAAGAATTGTTCCGAGAACTTAGGCTCGTTTCACATGAACGCGTATCATACGGGACGTATCGTACGCGCGCCGTTTTAATCGATAAAAATAATCTCATGCATCGCGCGTACACCAAATACCAATATTTAATAGGAATCCTAAATTCCTAAATAATATGAAAAACACAAAAATACACACGGGGGAAACGGGTAATTCAGCTAGTAAATAATATAATATATTGCATCAATTAACAACTTTATTCGTGTTATATATAATGATATGCACTAATGTTTAAAACTTAATAAAATAATTTAGGTAGGTACAGGGGTGGATCTTGAATATGTAGATAGGGGGGAATACATATAAATTGTATAATAATTCATAATTAATAAATAATAATACATAATATTAGGTACTCTTATTTTTAAACAAAATTGGTATTTGGTAATATATTTAGTATTTACACACCAAAATAATAATTTATACACATAAGCAAGTTATTATACATATATGTAGTCATTAATAAGTACAAATATTTTCATAGATTCTCATACTTTATTGCCTCATAGGTCGAATTTAATGAAGTCTGTAATTCATTTTTCAGTTTAAATGTAAATAATGATTATACAAGTAGGTGGTATTATTCTTATTTACTGTATTTTTCATTTATACGATTCTCGTAGTAACAAAAAAAATTGTCGATAGAAAATTGCCAGAGGGCACGTGCCTCTGTGCCCCTCCCCTGAATCCGCCACTGGGTAGGTAAAAAAACCACAAAATTGGTTTACTTATTATTAAATATTGTATGTATTTTATTTTACAATAATTTCTTATACAAATCTTAATACATACATAATTTATCACTACACAATTTATCAACTACGATTTAGTTCAAAACATAACATTTGAATTATATGTATGTTTGTATTTTGTTTTGTTATACAGCTTAAATTAAAATGTTTTCAACATGAAAATCAAATTACTAATTCGTTGAAAATTTTCATAATACTTGTTTAAAAAAAAATTGCTTAAGATGATACCCGAATACGTTATTTTCGTCTTACAAATGCAAAATATAATAAATTATACGTAGTAACATACTGACATTGATTTTATAAAATTATTTATATTTTACTAAATAATCTAACTCAGTTATGTTTGTGTATTATAGAGAATTGGCTGTTGACATTATTACATTTAAAAGAAACAACATTATTTATTGAATCTTATAGGTTTATTTTTAAATTTAATTTTAAAGCGAATCCTCGATTATTTTAAGAACGGAAATTGTAGATTTTAAAATAACATTCACAATACACTTTTAAACCATACGTTATCTTGCCGATTATAGATTATTTTTTTTTTTTATAATAACAATTATACTTGGTTTTAATTTGTTCTGTAGTGTGATAGTAATATAAATATAAATTATAAAATCGAACAAATCATAATAAATATTAATAATATTCATTTTCAATATTAATTATTATTTTGGTTACGAAAATATTTTGATCTTTATAAACCGTGAGCACTGCGCTGTTGCGATATTATATAACCAGTTTCAACCTTATTAATGTGGTACTGTAACTTACGTACCTACGTCTTATCTTCATGAAGTGGTTGAAATGGTTGAATGAATATGATTTTTGAATTATGTCGCAGTTGTTGCAACCTGAAAGAATAACATATGATTACAGGAATTAATAATTTTATTTTACCTAAACCGTACTTTGTACTTCTAAGTTCCAATAGTACATAATGAGTAATGACTAGTCGACTAGCGAATCCTCGTTGGTTGTATTAACATATTTTAGTACCAAAAAAACTTGAGAGCTCACACTAAAAAATCTTAAAACAGAAAAAGAAAATGTTATCAAATAAATATTAAAAATGTCAAGACAATTCCAAGATTTTTTAGTAATTTCCCATGTTTATTTTGGTACCAAAACCAATTTTCTACTTCCAAGAAGACCACAGTATATTTGAAGAACAAAAGTATATTTTTACTGTTGAATTTTTTTTTACTTTTTTCTATTACAACTTCGGTTGAGGTAACCCTACACAAAATGTTGATCTCATATACACGTCTCCACTTAACTTTTACACTTTAAGCACTTTTAATTAATTAACATGAATTAGAGAAACATTTTATACTATGTACCTACTTAACAGTTTATTTTTATTATTTTGGAAACTCAAATAATATAAATTATATACCTAGTTCTATTATATTGTTATGTTTTATTAACAATTATTTGTTACAACATGCATACATAATAAATATAGATGACAAGCAGAAATTTATATTTGCATTTAATATGTTAAACGGTTTTTTTGTACCTAACAATATACATAGATCAAAAAGAGACAAATCTATAGTACATTTTTGGAAACTTGCTAAAAAGTAAAAACATCATTTAGCCTATTATATATTGCTTTTTATTAATAACTTTTCAAATTGTAAATACCTATATAAATATTAAGTACTTGTATAATTATATGCAAATACTATAACAAAATATGTTTAATATAAAAAAGCCATTATAATAAAGTGATATTATATATTAATAAAACAATTGCGATTTTGTACCTGCAGTTTGAATAAACCATTTTATGTAATAGGTAGGTAAATTATTATGCAAATTAATTAAATATTTATTATATATCTACATAATAATAAAATAACATGAACCAATGTAAAGTAATTTTAAAATATTTGATGAAAAAAATGTTAGTAACTTATTATTAAATATACAATAATTTTCAACATGTATTAAATATAAGTAATATGAAGTATTAAGTAACCGTTTGTATTCAATTATACTAACCAAAAGCTATTTTATATAAATTATGGACTTTTCTAAAAAGTATAAAGTGTCCCACAATTTTAAAAGTGGTATTTACCTAAAAAGTAAAAAAACTCATTAACAATTACATTTTTATGAAAAATAAAAAATAATAATAAAGCATTGATACTTCAGAAACTGATTAGGTATTTAGTAATATTTACTTCCTGTATTATGTATTGTTATAGCGTTTTACTAATTTAAGAATTTCAATTTAGTGACTATAAACTGGATAAATAATCACTTCTGTGAAATTTTCCATGTACAGTAGAACCTCAATTAACCGTACTTCTTCCAAAATTTTTATGTACTGATACATAGTAAAGAAATAGGTTCTTTAGAAACAGAAATAGGGACTTCCATGATGTCATGAATTTAAGAAAAATAAGCAATAAGTAAGGAAAATAATTTCAAATAGTAAAAAACAAAGATTAATTACTTCATATTTTAGGCCCTTAATCCTTATATATTTTTTCTAACATGACAATTTACACACATATTATTATTCACGTTATAAATAAATGAAAAGTCTCGATTAACCGTGGCTTTCATTAATTATATGTGTAACCCCTTCCCGCCATTACCTTGGTTATCGAGGTTCTAATGTTTTTTTAATGTATAAATTACATAGCTTTTAAAAATACTCCATTATAGTGTCGTTAGCTATTTTTGTTGATTCTTTAATACAAACAATTATTAATTAGTCCATTCTTATTGTCTTAATATACATATTATGGTCTATGAAATAATTGGGATATCAAATTACATTTACTTACGTAGTAAAATTAATACACATAATATATTTTAATAATATTATGTTGAGTTTTGAATATTAAATAATCAAGCATCATTCATTATTATACCTACCTTATATTCTTCAATAAAAAAAAAATACTGATTACTTTTATAGTATACGGACTATACAATATAAATTGTACATAAGTTCACTATAGTATTTATTACTTACAAAAATTATAATATAATTAGGTTTTTCATACAAAAACATTTGATTTTAAAAATTGTATTTTAATTTTCTTACTAATAAAATCAGTTTCAAGAATTTTGAAATTCTCAATATAAATATCTAATATAATCTATTTATCTTATAGAATCTATAAGATATATAGATAATAATGCTATATTTTCTGGAGAGGTTGAGATAAATTAAGGCGTCCCACTGACAACCTATAGCAGATGCCAGATTAGCATCTACCTATGGATATGATATAGGTAAGCTGTTAAATTACAAATATGTAGAAATAAATCTTTAAAATAGACTTTGTAGTAAGTATTTTAACAACTAAAAATATTTTTAAGAATTTTAATTTTAAAGCATGAATTTATAAATCTGGATTTATTCATTTGGGTATAGAAACAGTTTATAAATGGTAATCTCTACGCAAAGGTGTTCTCAATACAACACTACAAATAGTAGAATCCTGCAATTTGAATTCTGTTTTTTGGTTGGTTATTTGACATAAAAATACACATTTTTTCGGCATTTGAATTTATTTAATTGCTGAACTCGATTAATTTCAGACTAAGAAAGTCCAATAAAAAATTAGGCGAAAAATAATTAGTGGTTAAAATAGGGGGTTAATATTTTTGAAAAATAAGTTGTACTGTGCACGCGCATGTCTAATAACTGAATAAAAAAAATTCTAAGGTACCCAAAAAATTACCGTTTACACACTGCATTATAATATTATGTAATAAATTAAATTTAATGTAACAGAATACAAAATTTGATGAATGTTTGTACTTAGTGGTATTTCTTAGTTTTTATTTGTGGTGTGCATTTAATGCGGATAATTGTGTTTTCACAAGTTATGATTATTTATAGTCGTGCTTCGATTATTCAATTATTTAGATTTTAGGTACCTAATACCTAAAATATGTATAACCATTTACAACTCTATAAAATAGATTGTATATTATTGAAGGAATTTTACATTTAACCTTTTGAATAATAACTTGGGCAAGAATAAAAATATATTTAACCACAAATAATGACAAAATAGTCTACAAATATCGTTTGGATAACATTTAATTAAATTGTATTTATATGTATAAGTAGGTACTATCCATTACTAGGAAATTCCAGAATAATTTCAACTGTAGGAAAATAATAATTTATGTTCGAAGTCGGAAAATAATAAAAGTAATGTATAATATTAATTTTAAACGTATTATACATTTATACAGTATGAACTGCGAAGGTCACAACTCACAGTGATTAATTCAGTTCAGGGACCTGGTACAACACGTTAAATAATGTGCATCAAAATTCTGAATATTCACGTAAATATTTACGTATGTAATGACATTTTACAATAGTTTGTTTATTATTATTATAACTTATAATCATGGTAAATAATTAACGATATCAGATTTAATGTTATCGATAAATAACTATTAAATTATAGATTGTGAGTTGTGATTATTAGTTATATTTATAGAATTAACTAATTAAGTATTTTAAAATAATTTGTTCAAAAAAAAAAAAAAAAAACATTAAAAAAATGCATGTAAATTATATTTAGCAGATTCATACAACATTGAAAATAATTCAAACCAAGTGTATTCTGTGTTATGTTTGTTATTAAATGTGTGTTTTAAATAAATATAATAAATATAATACATTCTATATTTCTACGACTGTGTAGTTTGTATGTCGTACAGGTACAACTTTATGGCTTCGGCTTCTAATTTATCTAAAAGTAACATAATTCATTAATCATTATGTATAGGTACAAAATGTATTATATTAATCAATTTGAATAGTTGAGGCATCTTGTGAAATACAAGATTATTATTTTACCTATAACTAACAAAAGTTATTCAATTTAATTGTGGTATTAAAATATACAATAATATTTTAACTATTACACTTGTCACTTGCACTAATTCAAAATGTGCATTGACATATTATTTCGTTTCGGCTTCCATGGCAACTTATTTTTGGCGTTGGCGAAGAGACAGACCACAGGGCACAGATCACAGACAATTAATAAACGAATTAACTGTGACAGGGTTCTTAGTTCATAGGTTAGTAACTCATAATAAAGGCTGTTAGATTATGTCCTTGAGAATATTGTATTCTTCGATTTTTATGACAGATGTTTTACCTTTAATATAATTTCCTATCATTTATATTCTATGAGATACGACCGATTTGCATGAACTTGTTTTTTTGAAATAAAATATTATTTTTACAGTTGAAAAATTTTGAAAAGCAGTCAGAATTATTAATATTCTTCTAAGAACTTTCAGCCTATAGAATTTGTTACATTTATAGAAATGCCTAAAATAGAAACAAAAATAATAAAAATAAAATACCTACTAAAATATCACAGTACGCTCAACTTAGTATATTCATAGTAAAAACTAATAAATTAATAATAAATAAATCAATAAAATATTAGTATTTAGTAATAGTAAATACGTTGAAAGACTAATTCCTTAAAATGCTATTCTGACTATACTCAATACATTATAGTAAATATAACAAGTACAAGCCAATAATTCTACTAATAAGTAATGACTTTATTAAGAATTGTAGTAGGTAAGCGAAATAGTAGAACAGTACTAGAAATTCATAAGCATTACGATTATTATTAGGACATGGTCATTGGAATATAATAATATTTTAAGAAATTAGCAGCCAAGTCCGATAGGTGTATGTCAAAGCAAAGTAGCACTAGTTTGACGAGTCAGGAAACATTATCAACGAACAATATTACATATTATTGTATAATATATTATATGGTTAACAATGTTCATCCTAGTGTGGACCCGGCTTTAACTATCAGAGTACGTTAGTGATATTTTCCAATTTCAAAAATAACTGCTGGTGGTATCGGAGAAAATACGATTTGTAGTAATTTTAAATTTACACTAAATTGGACGTGCAGCGCCGTTGTCCGCTCTGTTATTTATATTTTGTTGTCGTACAAATTTAACATACAAATTCGTTAAGTACCAAGTATGCGTAATTATATATAATTTTATAAATTATATTGGTGTAGTCGTCAAACAATAACATGGTAAATAATAATTTTAATAAAAATAATAATAAATAACTAATAAGATATTTCTAATAGACGACTAATGAGTAATCACTAATCACTAATAAGTAAAAACTAATAACTAATAAGGAACAACCGTAATAATAATAATAATCGTAATAATATTATATTTTTCGTGTGGCAATCCGATTGGTATCGGTTGCGGCCGGTAGGGTGCGTCTCGGTGGAGCGGCGGGGCTGCCGGGTATATTGCCGCCGCCATACCGCCACCGAAGCCCCATCGTCACCACCTCACGTCCGCACACCGCACGCCGTACAGCGATCAGACGATCAGTATGTCCGCCGCGTTTTCGGTCGACACTCGTCAGCCGTCGGACCTCCTGTGCGCACGTCGCCTCTCTGTCAATTCACCTCGCCCCGTCGTCGCGTCGTCTTCGTAACCACCGCCAGAGCAGCGAGTGATCGCAAGCGACGCGCCGCGTTTGTACGCACATGCGGCTTGGAGACGTATCACAACCGGAAGAAGGAGACACGAACGACTGCGGAACCTCTACGGCAGCAGTCCACACGCGACGGTAAACCACCACCCGGACTACGTGTCGTAACAATGTCGGACGACAGCAACAGTTGCGGTGGCGGTGGTTTGACCACGAGAAGTCTGGTGAGCAATGATTTTTGTACACAACGTCACGACCGCGTAACGCGTTCTTTCATAATTTATAACACGGTTTGATAGTGCGCCGTCACTAGAACGATCGTATAGGGGAGGAGGGGGTATTCGTAATCGTTATCGGCGGCGTACGAGCACGGGTGGTGGATATTGGGAGAATTATATATCGATGGACTATAGCCGCACGTCATGTTCACGTTTTGATATCGGTGTATTATGTTAATGTGCTTATATACGGTGTCTATTATATCCGTACGTGTGTGTACACGAGAGCGCGTGTACCGTGTTTTCATTATCACGGCCGCCGCCGTCACCGCTACCCGCCGTGTGTCCGGCGTCTACCGATGTGTTTTGCGCGCACGCGTGCGCGTGTTTCGCATCGTCCTCGTCGGCCATGACGACCCACGGGGGAGGCACGTCCACAGCAGCCGCCGCCGCCGCGGTTCGTCGTTTCGTCCGACCCGGACTCTCGACGATACCGTAACTTCAAACACCACATGCGTCCGTCAAACTTTTTCCTCTTTCATTCGTCTCGTGTTTTTCCCTCCCCCTCCCTTGATTATATTTTCGTTTTAGCGGCCCGGTCGCGCAGGTTCATGTGTTCCGTGAAACCGACGCATGGTTTAGGGCGGGGGGCGGTTTTGTGTGTGTGTGAAGATGGTGTAGAGATGAACGATCGAGTCACGCGATTGACTGTTTTGGCTCGGAAAATTGAGTCGTTGTAGTGGTGGTGGGAAATCATCATCCGGCGCGTTCCGGTGACGTCACCCGTGCGGCGACGGCGGACTTGGTCGACAAAGGCGCGTCCGTCCGTGTACGACCCTCCCAAACCCATACCTCACGTCTACGTCGGGAAATCCACCACCACTACCAACCGCTACCGCCCTCGTCTCATAGCGCGCGCATTACGCGCGTAGACGGCGATGATAATAAATAATAGTACCATAATAACAAACAACATGCGGCAGTGCGTAGCGTTTGAATCGCAGGTACAGCAAACACCGGCACCGTACGTTTGTAAATAATAAGAACAACAATAATACGCATTGGCCGTCGCGTTTATATTCATCTCTGCGGTGTAGATGGTGCCAGTGGATTCGCCAAGCCCTTTAGGTCCCTCTCCTAGCACACCGTCGACGTTTTTTTTTTTTTTTATCCGAAACCCCTCCCCCCGGGGATGAATTGATCCAATATACCTAATAATATTATAATAGTAAACTACTTTTGTATGCGTTGTGTGTTTTACAAACTACGCGAGCGTGTATTTTGGTACTACGCCATTACCGGTATACTACGGCATGGCTCTCACGGCACTAAGTCGAGTTTTTTTAGATCCATTATCGTGTAATGGTCGCCGCCGTCCCGCACCTATTTGCGCTCGCTAGTGTGTTATATGTGTTTTCAGTCGTCGCATATCGTTTGTTACTTCGACCCGAAACCGTTTATTTATAATCCCAACAATTACTATAGCAAACACACGTGTTCTAATTATATCCAAAATATCGGTTGCCCCCCACTAACCAGCTTGAATTAGTATCGTCTATAGACCAACAATTGCACATTTACATTGTATACGGTGTATGCGCATTTGGATATCCAGTATTTATAATATATTATACACCTGTAGAATTGTAAAACCCGATTATCTAGAGTGATGGGAAAAGAGCAGTTTAAGTTATGGGTTATAATTGAGTACTATTTGGTACCAACTGATTCCAGTGGTTTCCTCACGTATATTTATTGTTATATAATAAAAGAACTGCAGATTTACATATTTTGTTTTTGAATCTAAGGATTTTATGTGCAAAATCCGATATTAGTACATTCTGTATCTTTGCATTAGTACATTGTATTCTCTATAGGGTGATAATAATTTTATATTATAAAAATAGTGAATACTATAGTACATCTGAATCCATTTACTAGATTTTAGGTTTCAATAATTACGTGGAATTGAATTTACAATAACAATCGTTGATTTGCGTCTTGTATTTCCCCGTTATATTTTTGGAAACTGAAAAACCCAAGGTTTCATGTTGGATAAGTGAATAATATTATTACGTTTCCTGTAAAAATAAATAGAAGAGTTCTAACATGGTAAAGACCATCTATTAATAAGACAATATAATAATAGATTTTACTTCGTAGTCTAAAACTTAACTATATTCAGATAAATATTATAATGGCAGGGAACTCGAACAATTATTTAACATAGATAACCATTTAAAGAATTGTGTTCTAAAATATTTCGAATAATTTTGAATTTGTGAATGATGTCGTTGTAGTGCATTATAACTTGAAAAATCAAACAACTATTTTGATAACTGATAAAGTGAAGAACGTTCACTATATTTTGCTGCTTGGCATCATAGACAGTATTCTGCAACTCTGGTTAGGTCATGGAGCTATATCCGTAATTTGATAGGTGTTATTAAATATATTTTTTCATGTTTGAGAATATCAAGTACCTACTATTTCTAATTTAATTAAAAACAAAATACAAAGTAATATTATATTGTTGTATGGGATATTACTGTTAAATTTAAAATTGATTAACATGGTTTCATAATACAAACCGGAGAAATTTCTCTGCTGTATAGTAGAGCTAACTACAATGCCAAGGCTAATGGATTGTTATATTAAGTGCAATAAAAATCATTGCACATACCCCAAGTGGTGGCCCAAGTCATTCTGAATACAGACGGTATCAGCTAATCGTTTTAAGGATATGTTTTTTATACACAATACATAATTAAATAAAAAATTTTCAGGTTACTGTTGATAATTCAATTTTTTTATAATACGCTAAGTTGAACTAATTTATGCTAAAAACCTGTAGAACAGAGGTATATTATAGAGTAATTAGTAAAGCAGAGGATTTCTAGTATTTTCATATTTGATTTATTTTTTTTGTTAAAAATCCAAATCTGTAAATTTGTTGTATAGTTTTGTTTGTTTTGATAATTATTTCTTATTATTTTTTACCATTATTGTTTTGGAACTACTTATTTTTAAAAATTGAAATTTATGTAGTGTTTATCAAAACGACTAAAGGAACATTTTCCTTATAGCGTCATTGGTCAGAGACCAGCGCTGTCGCTAGACGCCGCGTTACATTTATACATAGGTTTATACTAAAGCGTGTTCGACGCTACAAGGAAAACGTACTCTAATAGTTATACCTTTTAGATTCTAAATGGAGTGATGAATGTATTGATTTTACAATGATGTGTTTTTTAGTTTTATGTCTGTCACCACGTTTTGGAGCAGTAAAAATGCTTCGAATTTTAAACTCAGCCCCATTTCTGATAGTTTAGTTGGTACTTTGGGGGGTCAAAAGTAATAAATTTCCAATAGTTTTCAAAAGCGTCAGGAAAAACTCTAAAAAAGTAACAGAAAGTTAGGAATTTTTACGCAAAACCAGTTTTAAACAAAATCTATAATTTTATTTTAGGTACTATAACTCAAAAATCAATACCTGTAAATTCTTGACATTTTCACCAAATGTTTATGTTAGTGTTATCTACGTACAGTTAAATTTCCAAATTTCGACTTTTTATAGACCACTGAAATTTTCGATTTTTATGAGAATTTTTTTTTGAAGTGTCGATAAAATTTTTTGGGTCCAGTTAAAATACTTGGAAATTTAATATAAAGTTCCTCAGGAGTTCTTTTTGTAGCTAAAAAAAATTAAAAATCGTAGTCACAATTTTTTTTTTTATAAGCGTTAATAGTTCAAATTTTACGAAATATGTCAAAATTACGAAAATTTACAAGTAATTTTGAAGTTAAAAAATCATAAAAATGTTTGTCTTTATATCTTAGAATAAAACGCTTAAGTTTTCCTTCAAGTACCTATAGAGAAAACTCAAAAGCATTATTATAGGAAAAATTTTAAGTGCCTTTGAATTATAAATTTTAACTATTATAATTAACTGTATTTTACTTTCGATTCTATTAATTATCAACTAGATCTAATTTATTGCTGCCAAAGTTAAAGATGATACACACAAATTACAATTTTTAAATTTATAAAAAAAACACGTCGTAGAACAATAAGACGGCTTAGAATCTATAAAAGTAACTATATTTTAGGTTTAACATTTGAGTGAAAATCAATCTCAAAAGTTTAGGTTAAATAATCAATAATGTTTAATATTCGATTTTAATATTTAGTATTGTGGATACTAACTTAAAATTTTTTTATTTCCTAGGTCATTAAATAGTTCATAGAAACATTATTAATTTTTATATTACTTTTATTATTTAGGTCATTTAAACTACTCTTATTATAATTTATAAAAGATAATAAAATACTCCGTAAAATACTCAAAAGTAAGTAGGTACCTATACACTATAAAATTGACTTACTGTACATGGGATACGTGGAATGAATATTTATTAACAATTTTAAATTAATAATAATCAGTTTATTGTGTTAATTGCAACCTTGATTCCAACACATTTATTTATATAATGATTAATCCGTTTAAAATGAATATAGTGTGATGAATAGTATTCCATATCAATAAAATATTAAATTAACATTTTAAATATCTAGTACTTCTTTAATATTATACTATTATTCTGGATTGTCCGGTGTGCACCTAATTTTGTATAGGTACTATAGATAAATACTAAAAACAAAAAAAAATTTATACTGAAGAATTAAAGTGTTTTATATAAATTCAAATTTTACATAGGTTTGTAAATTAGTAGGTAATTAGTGATATCGTTGTTAAGCTTTGATTTCTAATTTTAATAAATATAAAAATTACATTAATAGTATAACGTAATGTACGATTTCCGACTTAAAATTATTCTGATCTAATATAATATTAATACACTTCGATAATAATTACATATTCGCGATTAATTTTAAAAATTGTTAAAATATAACATTTAAAAAGAACTTATTTATAAATCCATTATCCTTGTGCGTTAAAATAACAAATAAGAAAATATATTATTACTTAAATTATATTAAGATAGAAAAATGAAATATCAATATTCAAATGCATTAGTGCTCAAAATGAAATGTAGTCAGAGATAATAAATCATAATATACTTATATTACATTAGCCATGTTCTAAGGTAAACATTTCTAAATAAATTAAAATCTGGGGCAATAATGTTGTATTATGATGTACCTAAATACAATTAACTACAAATTTAAACATTTTCTACTTAAGGTATTGAAATATAATATATCTTTAATTAAATTTTGTTTATTAAACTGAATAGTTTATTTTTTATTCTTATAGTTCAATTCTTGCTTGAACTTAATGTTTGGTGTTTTAATCAATTTCCGATTTTATTTATGTCTTTAAGAGGCTAAGTACCTAGGATAATTTTTGAACGCTGCAAAAACATGTTGGGTTATTCTTGAAACGAAGGAGAGAGTCACAAGATGCTTAAGGTCGTATACAATATTGTAATAATGATAGATACTATAAAACCCGTTATTCTTCAAACTTGATCATAGTACTCGTCTTTATTTTTTTTTTGATATACCTTTCGATTTCGTTAACTTACCTATTATTATCTTGGAGTTTTACTTAATACGACAAAAATATAAGATTTATATAGTTGATCCTGTTTTTTTTTTATGGCTTAATTAAATAATTGGTCTTATAAAATTAAGACATTTTGTTGTCGATTGTTCATTCAGAACGATTTATATTCAAATTTATAAATTTCATCAATTTAAACAAATTATTTTCAGATAAGTTTATAAGAATATTATAATTAACATGGTATAATAATTATTATATACATGAGTATATTAGTAATATTTTTTTCTTTACTTATTTATTTTTATTATCTTTTCGGCTACTTTACATTTATTGTTACTTGATAGGTTATTTATTTTAATATTTTGGTTGAAAATTATCTTAAATTTATTTGTCATCCTAGTTATTGAATACAACAACAATTCATTGTAACATTTCAACTTATAAGTTTTAGTGTTATTACTGTTATTACTATTACTATTAAAATCTGAGTATCATTTGTTAATCACAACATTGAAAAAGTTTAATTATTGCAAGGAAATATATTTTCTAATGATTATAATTTTAAAATGCTGTAAATTTCTATAGTTGGTACTTCTTTTTAATGACAATTTTAATGTGCATCTTTGCGTTCCAATAGGTATAAATATTGTATAGATAATGTGGATTAATTTGCATTAATAAGTCCTTTGTAATCACACTATCATATTGTTGGAGCTGAGGATGCTTTTAATATACGTCTAGTCAATTGATTCTCATACATAATTAATTCATCGCCACTATTATTACATAATAATACTACTTTTTCACAGTTCTGAAGTACATATTTATAGTCGTTTAATACTAAAAATGTTAATGATGATTACTACACTAGGTCAATCATGTTTTCAATTACGATTTTAAATTGGCTTTTAATAGTGTCGGAAAAGTTACAATTCAAAATAATCAAAAATTTCTTTATTATTTAGACGTTTATTACAATTCCTGAGTATAAAATTAATGATAAGGTTTGACTTCAGTTCTGTATTAAGTTACGTATTTCTAATAAAAAATAAATTAAAACAAATTTTATTTTTTCAAGAGGCAATGAATTTTCAATGAAGTATTTTTATCAGTATTTTAGTACTAAAAATGGGAATTCCGAAAGCCTTAAAGATCGATTTATAGGTACATCTCATCTATCAGGTTTTTAGTTCCGATGTAGTATTTGCTACATAGTTTAAAATTAATTTGGTATTTTTTAAATTTTAAAAGTAGGTACCTTTTTAAAATAAAATTTTTTCTTCAAATATCTACAAATTACAATGGTTATTATTAATTATTTTTTTTTTTTTACAAACAGTTTCGAAATGCTTTGAATAATTAATAACAATTTGAACTTACTATAAAATTGTATAAACGTTAAACCTACCTAGTATATACTAAATAGTAAATACTGTTCTTGACAATACTGTTATCAAGTAGTTTTTGAATGTTTTTTTTACTTTTTGTTCCATAATTTATTCATACAAAATACAAATACACAATATGCATTCCTCCTCCCCTATACAGCTTGACTGTGTTGATCAAGATATTTGTATTTTGTACTATATCATTATATTATGCGAAGCAATTTATTTAGATTTTAAATAAGTATACATAGGTTAGGTAATATATATTCGTATGATTGCATTTTACCCTTTTTTTTTTTTATAAAGTTATTGTGGGGAATTTTTACAACTGTCATATAACAAACAATATCGACTAATACAAATCGGACTTTAACATCTACAGTTTACGATTTATGTATTTCTGGACGCGATAACGACAGATAGCGATAACACGTCGAACCACGTGTAATGCTAAAACATAAACATAAACAATTTTAAAACACGTATTTTTGTAATATGAATCTTGTCAATAGTAATTATCGTAGTATTTCAATTTGCGGTATTGGGTAAAGTACGATTTGTTATAAATCGAAAAAAAGTATTTATGTAAATATAAATTGAGATAAATTTACTTAATATACATTTTACCAGTTAAGCTTTAACTCCGTGTAGATGATACTCTAATGATGCCTTATACTATTTTTTTTGGTATAGGAAAAAAGTACAGTAAAAAGTACTAAATAGTTTAAAATATAATCAAAAATAATTATCATTAGTTTTGTTTGTCGCAATTATTAGTTACAGATACAATTATTAGGTATCTTTACACTCGTGTCATTTTTAATTTTATACGTCGTGTTAAAATCCAAATGTTTTAATTGGCTTAATGATATGGTTATTTTTGTTATGTACCATGTTACCAGGTATTGTTGGAAAATATTTAATTTGTTGACATTGTTAAGGCGGGTTTCCACTACATACGTGTACGTGCACGTGCATATAAAATTTTCTGTGATTGGTTGGTATACATGGTAAGCTTTTGGTATACCAGAAAGTTTATACGTTCCAACCAATCACAGAGAAGGATTTTTACGCACGTACACGTACACGTATGTAGTGGAAACCCGCCTTTACAGTGGTCAAATGGTTATCAATTATTACTATTGATAAAAATAAATAATTTAAAATATGGAAGGTTTCACCTACCAACCTTCAACCAGGGTCTAAATAATATATCTACCAAGATAAACAAACAACCTAAAGCATGAAAATGTAAAGCAATTTTTGTGTTTGGCGTTTAACTAGAAACCGATGGTAAGTAGCTGATAAGTAATAACAATACAGTGACAGCCGCCGAAATTGATATCATTATGTGTCATAATAAATTTTAATCTATTTTAATAATAACTTTAATGGGGTCATATAATAACAGTGGTAAAAAAGTTGCCAAAATTAAAAATGTTATTAGTACAATTTTACTTTGTAAATTTGCCGTACTCAGTCACGTCAAAAAAATAAAACGCACTCGAAATCGGTTTATACATGTGTGTGTATTTCAGTATTTTTCGTTATAACTACGTCGTCGTCGTTTCAAATCTCTCTTTGGCCGCCGCTGCCGCCGTCGTTGTCGCGCGCGTAAAAAACCCGACCTATCCGATCGCGTTTTTTTTATTCGCGTGAGTGTCGGTTTCGTTTTTCTTTTCGCCTCCGCGTATCGCGAACGCCGCGCGCGCTCGTTCCTCTACTTTTCAGTTTACTTATTTCCTCACCACCAACATTACCGACAGTAGGACGACACGTATCACAACAATAATAATAATTTACAATAATAAAAATAATAATGCGGTGGCGGCCAATACTCGTAGTAGTAGTAGGCGGCGGCGTGTTTTTCCCCGCTTTCTCCTTTCCACCGTCGTCCGGTGTAGGTAGTACAGCGCTCGCGCGACCGCCGGTGACGCCGCGCGCCTTGCCTCACCCGTAGTACGCACTACACACACCACACACGGACGCGCCGCGCGCCAGTTGCGTCTGCACAAACGACTGCCGTACTCGTCGGTCGACTGTCGTGCGTCGTGTCGCTACCGCTATTATTATTATTATTACTATGGTGTTGTTGGTCGTGTGTGAGTGAGTGAGCGTACCGTTGAGCCGGAGCGCGCGCGCCACGAGTGAGAGTGCGAGCGAGACCGACCGAGTGCGTGTGACGTCGGTGTGAGCGCGAGCGTCGCCGCTGCGAGTGCGCGCGCTGTATAGAACGCGGTCGTACGAAAATGGCGTCATCGTCGCGCGACACCGAGCCCGGGAAAACGATGTCGTCGCACCACCACAAATATTCGTCGAGAATTGTGAGTAAAACGCGCACCGATGCCGCGTTTTGGGGGGGGAGGGGTCTGTTTGGCGGAGCACGTTCGCGCGATCGCCCGAGTAAGAGAATTCCTCGCGCCGAAATTCTATTACCGAAAAGAATTTCGTTCTCCGCCGTCACGACGATGATACTTGCATACCGCGACGACGTCGTGATAAACGTTACTAAAAATCTCTTTAATAAGCTTTAATATTCCATCTCTTTTTTGAGGCCTGGTTAAATGATACGTACGATGTTTTACCAACATACTCGGACTTTGCAGTGCTTTTAGCTTACGTTGGTTTCATGTCTCTGCTTTGAAATAAATGCACTTATTATTACCTACAATATCATCTGCCTGGTGTTATGCGATTTTCACTTCGACACACTATGTAATTTCAATTTTCAATGCGTACACCGTAGTA
>VUJU01000364.1:0-115895 GCA_009835225.1 Aphis craccivora | reverse complement strand
ATTTTCAGTGATTAGTTTTTGAATTACAACCATAAAAAAAATTCGATTTGGTTGAAAACTGGTTTTGCGTAAAAATTCCCGTTTTTCCGTCATTTTTTTTTTGTTTTTCTCAATTTTTTTGAAAACTGTTGGAAAGTGTTAACTTTTTACCTCTATAATGCACCAAGGATATTCACTTTTACATCGGAAACCACCCCCATAGTTTGAAATTGGAGCATTATTTCGACTAGTTATGCTGTACACAGACAAAAAAAAAAAAAAAAACACACATCATTGTAAAATCAATACATTCTTCACTTCGTTCAGAATCTAAAAATATGTTAAAATCGTGACAATTTGCAAGTTATTTTGTAGTTAAAAATTCATAAAATTGTTTCTATTTATATCAAAGGTTAAAAAATATAACACTAAGTTTTCCATAAGTTTCCCTTCAAATACCTATAGAGAAAACTCAAAGCATCATTTTAGAGAAAAATGTTATGTTTGAGTTTTAAATTTTTAGAAATTCGTGTAATGATAACTAGGTAGGTGTGCACCCAGAATTTTTGTTTGGGGGGGGGCTTACTAATTTTTCTTTTTTCCTACACACAAGTAAACTTTATCGCGTAATATTGAACTATTATGTATATATATATATAATTTATGTATCTAACTTAATAATAAAATTTGAAAATAAAACATTATCATTTATCATTGTTATATTATATTTGCTATAATAATGTGTTATTTAATGAAAAAATATTTTTTTGGGGGGGGGCTTAAGATGAGGGGCTTGAGTGCGCCATTGACGATTACGATTTATTTTCAAACGATTCACAATATTTGTTATTATTCAAAAAGCATAAGCCATAGATACTTGAAAATTTCACCAGTATTTTAGATTAGTATTTTCTTTATATCATTAAATTTTAAAAATATTTTGCTTATTTTTAACTCTATTTATAGGCATTAGAATTGTTTGTTTTTGTTTAGTTTTTTTTTTTTTTATATAAATATTGATAAAATCTCTTTGGCAGAGTCAAAATACTTGAAAATTTAATACAAAGTTTCTCATGAGGTAGTTGCTTATAGTGACACAAAAACTATAAGAATATATGGGCACAATTTTTTTTTATTAGCGTTTGAAGTACAAATATTGTCAAAATTCTTCAAAATCATAAATATTTGCAAATTATTATTTTCTTTGCTAAAAATTTATATAAATGTTATATAAGTAAGTAAGAATGGAAAAATCAATACAAGATTTTCCATAAGCACGGCTTACAATCATTTTTAAAGAAGTTGAGAGTTGGTCGATTAAAAAAAATTCATCTAAGTCAAACATTTTACGAAATCAAATATTTACGTGTAAAATAATATTAATAATGATTATTATTTACAGTCAAATAATTTTAGATTTATGTTATAGTTAAAAATTACTAGTCATAGAAAACATACACCACTTGTACAAATTGCCATTTTCTCTACATGATTTAGTTTTGAGGTATTTCTGTCATTAAAACATAAACCACCTTTTTCACCAAATACTGGAAACTATATCTTAGGCTGGCAAATCATTTCCATTCAGAATCGGTTTTCGTAAATAATGATATCTATCATGGCATTCAAATTTAACACACCCATTATAGTGACCTACTCTATATCCGAGGTCCAATCGATACCTACAAATCAAAGTAGGCAGTTTTTTTTATTGTTCCACCCATGTATATTCATCTTGCGAATATGATCATCAATGCTGCATTGTGCTCTGACTGGAAACTTCGCGTGCCCCCCCCCCCCCAAAAAAAAGAAATAAAAATAGTGAAGTCTTACGTAAAAAAAATGCCATAGCTAAAAAGTCTACGAGTTGGCAATCAGCGGTTTTATTGGTACTTTTGCCTTTTTCCTCTGTTTCGTCGTCAACTGGATCGTCGTTCTCGTGATTGTCTTCGTCGTCCTCCACTTTTTCTCCGCTATCATCTTCATCGGCTGTTTTGACGATTTTATTATCATATCCTTTTCTTTTATGGTGTTCTCTAGTTGTGCTATCGCCATCATTATATTCCTTAACTGGCGGTACCTCATTTTTTTCCCCACCTTTTTTCTTTTGCAATTGTATCGCCGCCTCCGAAGTTTGACGATACATCGTCATATTTTTCCTGTACTCAATGACGCGCGTTATCAAATCGCTCGGGGGGCTTTCGGTAGTAGTCCGCGGGTGATGTTCACACCCACACCCGTTATTCACACCGACTATCATACTCGTTTGATTTGAAATAACGGTATCTGCAGTAGGAGTAGTAGCGATGGTTTTTGGAATTACATGTGTTCTTATCGGGTGAAAAGTCTTAACAGTTGATTCGGGAGAGTCAATTATCGACCATAGTCTTCTACGGTTATCATCGTCTCCCGGGTCTGGTTCTGTACTGTTACTATCGTCATCGACTTCGGGGTCCTTAACATTTTTTAAAATGTTCAAGTTATATAACATACAATAATTTTATTTTATGTTTACGTATATTATGCATCATTTATCGTAAGCACCTACGTGCTATATCAACTACTCATTAAATTGTTTAGATTTAAAAATAAAACTCAGAAATTATGTTTTGCGAACATTTTATTATTAGTACTTACTTACCTAAATTATACACATGATTGTATGTGATTATGTGAAATGTGTGTTCAATACTAATAAAATCGTCAAGATAGAAATTTATAATAAAAAAAAAAAATTATATGTATAACTATATTATATTTAACGTGAATATGTAAGACTTATAACGGTTAGGTACCAATTATTAAATTAATAAAAGTACGATAAAATATTTATGTTTCTTCATTTTAAAGAATGACGGATGTATTTACTCTTATTATTCCTTCATTTAGTATAGTAATTGTTCTTGCCACTGATTCACGGATACTATTTTATTGGTGCTGCAGTGTTTCTATATTATTTTTATTAAGCTAAAAAGCTGTTTTCTTAGGTTTTATAAAGCTTAAATAATGGCGTACCTATTATTAATTAATCTAAAGGTACATAATTACAATTTAAAACGTACAATACAACGAAAACACTCAAATATCGATTACTACAGAGATGTTTATGTCCTTAAACACTGACAAATCTAATACATAATTATATTAATATGATATTATTAAATAAATTTATTGGTACATTACGTTATCTGAGCCAGATGGATTAGTTGTTCCTCCGCCTATAAGCCACATGGTTGTTGCACACCTCGTATTCTGCGCTACACAGTAGTTGCTGTTTAATATTTTAACAATTATTAATATCATGACGATAAATTTCCGCGTATAATATCTTACATATTGTGCATGAGTACTCTAAAGTATAATGATAAAACTATCCATTCAATAATGAAGATGGCCCAAATAACAATTGTTAAAGCTATCAATTTTCTTGATCTCTATGATTAAATTCAGTACAAATTAATTATAAACTAAATATAATTAAAATACCTAACTAGTAACTAGATACTAAAATATTTTACTTATATCAATAAATATAATATATTTTCGGTATTATTTTAATAGTAAGTAGGACCTATACTAAAAATTCTTCAAGGTTTTTGAATTTTAGTAATCGATTAACTATAATAATTTTTGTTAGAAGTTTATAAAAAAAAAAAAAAAACCAATACGTGTAAGAATTGATTAAAGCGATTATACATTCGTCTATATTATATTTTATTATCTTTTGTGCCATTGATTTAAATTATTTTTTATTATTCTATTATTGATAATACATTATATTAATAGTACAACCATATCTTAACTTACCAATAAAGCTCCTGTAATCGCTATTCCCCAAGTAAGTAGTAACAAGAATATAGATCCCAAAACGATTAGATTCTCTAAACGAGTAAAAACAAATTTATAATTAGTCGCAAACATAGATAATAAAGCTGTAATTTTCCAAAATCTCTGATTAGAGTATTTTAAATTCAAAATATGTACATGAATATATTATATAATATATATGTTGAATTGTTGATCTTTTCTCTTTTAATTCTTTGTACTTTTACTTTACACATATTTTACTTCGACTATTATTGTAAGTAATCTAGTTTATTATTTATATTTATATTTTATCATATAAAAATTAAAAATCATAATAACGAAGTAAATAATATGGAAAATATATGAATTTTACATACTTGATAACTCGGATACATTTACCATAACTACGGACAATGTCAATATCTAGAATAAATAAATAATTTATTTTTAGTTATAAAACAATTTAAACTTGGTAAAAAAAATGTATAATTTATTTTAATAATGTACTTAATTTTTATAGAGTTGTTATTAATCATTGTTATCAATGTCACTCGTATACGATATAGAATATTTAATAGAAGATCATGAGAAATTAATATACACTTATTTTACCAACATATAATCACATTTTGCATCTGAAAATTCATGGTTTGTCTAAAAATTCCAAAAATAATTTTATTTAAATTGAAAATAAAAAATATAGTAACATAATTTATATAATTTATTAGCTTGTTGAGAGATAAATATACTAAAATAAGTGATAGTGGAATTTGTTCAATATTATGTAGGTACTAATACCTACTAACACACATAGTTTTCAAATAGAAATTTTCAAATGGGCTATACGCCTATATTATTTTAATAAAAATAAAATAAAATAGGTATGTTATAAATTAAAAAATAAAAATCACTTACCGTAAACACTGTTGTTAGAACTGCCACTCCAAATTCTAACGTAAAAGACGAAACAAATAAAAAATTATAGTTAAAAAATTTCATTTTGGTTTTTTGTTCTAAAATGATATATATACATATACATATATATGTATATATATATAAACATTACAAAATACAATTGTTTTTATAACACATTGTGATTTTTACCTAATGTGTTTATTATTATGTTACTAGATATCGTCACTAAGGTGACTGATCCATAGAAATTACAAATTATGTTGCAATTATAACCTGATAATTATATAGGCGATTCACCTATATTTTAATTGTAGTAACGAATCATATCATTAAGGTCGTTTCACACAGGTCTTTGATGGCTGTGACGACAACGAATTTTTTGGTCCCCGGACGTGATCAAGTGGTTTTTACGCACATAATATTATACGATTATAATAAGCTCATTACCATACCGAGCTATTTATATTAGCGATTTGATTTTCGATTCGCAGTAAATTTAATCAGTAAATTCAAAGATTTTTGTATGGTCAAAGTCACTCATCGTGACACATGGTCGTAACAATAATAATATTATTATTATCATGGTTAAAGGTTTTCAATGCTGCAATTGGTGTACCACGGCCGAGTTATAACATTATATTATAATAATTGTCATGTGCGTACTCGTCTATAAATAACAATAATAAATAAATACCTTTAAATACCTACTATATTATATAAGCATAATTTGTCGGCCTATGTGTGTATGTTTTTATACCTAAGACAAGACCAACCATAATACCTTCTATACCTGCAGTTTGCCTATATTATTTTATAAGTAACTAGTTGTTCTACAATGGCTAGTGTGAGGTGCACTCGTTGATATGGAGACACTAACCCTAACCCTATCTCAGCTGACAAAATAATAGAGTAATAGAGTAATATTGAAAAACTATTAAGCAAAAGTGATATAGTCCAGTAGCAGAGAGAAAAAAACTGTACTTGTTTGTTATCACACCGCCAGTACACCGCATAAAATGTATCACTCCACCATAAATAAAACAAACAATATAATAAATAAATAAATAATGTATATTATTAATGATAAAATGTTAGAAAAATCAATGTATTATAATATAATAAATTTAAAAAATATATAATTAATATATGTTTATCATAATTAACAATTTTTCAACTTTATATACGAGGTGTATAAATAAATAATCCAAATATATAATAATATAATATAAGTACCTAAATACCATAAATTATAATTGATAATATTACATTAGAGACGCGATAACAACCTCACTAGCTGAAATTGTTTTCCTTACCTTTTGAAATGTTTACAATATGTTGTGTCTAATTATGTACCCCACATACACCACTATTGTGGCACTTTGAGTTCCAAAGTCGACTTTATTTTTTACATTTATACCGGTTGGTCTTACACAATGTATTGCAAGTACACCTAAATTAAAAGATTTTTAGAGATAATTAGATATTATAATATCTATAAATAGTTTTGTAGTGATATTTTTAAATATAAAATATAAATGTGTGCAGCGTGCTGTATTTAATTCACTTTGCTCACTTAAATCTGGGCAAGGTAGATTGCCCGGGCAATCTAGTACAATGCCCGGTCAATGTATGAACAATTTGAGCATTACAATTATCATTCTTACATTGTCCAAAATGTTCGGGCATTGTGCATAATGCCCGAATTTCCTACTTTGCCCGTAATATATATATAACTTAGAAAATACTTAAATACATAATAGGTATGCATTTACTTGTATTCCCCTCATGATTCGACCACGAATCTATTATGACCACGATGATGTGTGGTTTATGTGCAGGTAATGAATAAAAATAATGATAATAATGATAATAATACATTTTTAATAATATGGTAGAAATTGTAACAACAAGACTTGACATATCTCTATAGTAATAGTGATGATATTAATTTGACTATTAGAGCTAGGGTTGGTGTCTTGGAAGGTGAACTATTAATTTTGATACTAAATTTATATTATATATTTATAAGTATTTTAAAAAGCGAGTTTAATGATTTGACCAATATGATATTATATTATCAAAAGGATAATTTCCCATTTTTCATGAAACCCTAAGAATTTAATGAAGCAGAAGACAATATGTATTGATATTAACTATAATAATATAGTAATTATACTTGTATTAAAATTAAACTTATTATTATTTATTTATTTATTAATAATAATGATCTTGGAAGTAACATTTTCATTATTGAATTTTTTATTTAATATGGAACGAATTTTCATTAAAAAATCACGTTTACAGCACCGCCATAGGAGCTGTGTAGCTTTTTCACAATAATTAGTGGAGTTATTCGAAAGCTGAATTCGTGATGTCGATATTATTATGTTTTAGTTATTCATGGTAAATTTATTTATCGAATATGATGCATGGAAATCTATAGGTAAGGCACAAAATTGAAAATATAGTATATATTTTCATTGTTGTGAATATCTTTTATTATGCTTCATTACATGATTATGTAGGGGAACATCAATGATATATCATCATGACATCATCGTCTCACATTTAAGAAGTGATATCAATTCACATGCAAACTGAACTTTTTTGTCATCTTACATTTGATTTCAGATTTTGAAAGAAAGTAATGAGGAATTAGATTTATTTTTCTTCGCATATTCACAAAATATATTTGTATACATAAAATAACCAGTTAATTGTTAATATTATATTAATATTAAATGTATTTTTAGTATTGTTTAAGCGTTATAATTATAAGAATTGAAACTATAAAAATGCTAACTAGGTACCTATAAAGAAAAATTAAGTATTGACAAAACTATTAACTATCGTATTTAGTTTTCAGACCATTTCATGTACATTAGTTGTAGGTAACTTCATTAGAACAATGTTTATCCGTCATATATATATATTAGATATTATATTATATCTATAAAAAATAATGACCAATTTCACTAATTTTATGAATTGATATTTTATATTATTTTCCAGAACTATTAGGTATACTATTAGATTGATTGTTATTTATTCGTAATGAAATGTCGAATTCTTACACAAATATAAATTACTTTAAATAATGTAATGTTTTGATTGCACTAGATTTCTCTTTTTGCATTATATATCTCCCTTTTATTTTCTTCTGCTCACCGAACACTATTGTCTTTTCAAGAAATTGATTTAATTATACTAGACAGCAAATTGTCCTACTATTGTAATTTTTAACCTCAACGAAAAATTATATAAAAAAAATGAATAGTATTTTTTAAGCCCCAAACAATAATAATAATAATAATAAATAATAATATTATGAAGTGTAATTTCGATAATGTGTAAGGCGTATATTAAATCCTACTTTTTTAATAATATTATCTTGTTTAAAAAGCTTAATGAATGGATATTACTGACTCCGCATGTGTTATGTACACGAAACTGAATAGATTTAACTACGCTAGTAAGTTTTGCTTGCATTTTGTATTTTTTACATTTCCATATTCAAGAATTTAATTGTTTTCGTTTATTAATTTTACTGTTATTGGTCTAATAGATTATTTTCATCAGTTCTAATGTAATCAAAAACATGTTACCTATTGTATAAAATCGTATATTGTCTATGATATTATTTCCAAAGTACAATTTAAAAGTGTAACATTTGTATAAGCCAAAGAAAAATGATGAAAATATTATTTTATTTTATTGGTTTACTATTTAATATTATGCATAACGAACCTCCTAAATTTAATATGTAAACTATTCTATGGATATAAAAACGATTATATCCCGAAATAGTTTACTACAAGTTTCGAATAGTTTCAATTGTGAGAAATTCGTACTATCTATATATTTTAATTTGACGACCTTTCACCAAAATTAAATATTTATTTTATGTCCGACGTTACTCTGCTAGTCATTCTTCGTAGTAAGTAATCTAATGAGTTTTTAATTTGTAATTATTGCAGTATACTTTAAGTATCCGAACTCCGAAGCAGTACACTTCCTATTTCCTTATCCAACTCATCGGAGAAATTATATCAACTTGTCCACTTTCTGAACGAGTAGGCCATGAAAAATACGTGTAATGTTTTAAATTTGTTAACTAATAAAATGCATAATCGGTTATGATGGTCAGATGAAAAAAATGAAACTATAAAATATACTCGTTAGATGTTAATAAATGTTAAATATAAGTGGTATGTTTCGTAATAATTTTACTTAATAGTTAAAACCAAATACGTAAACAATAAAAACAATAATGATAAATTAATTAAAAAGGTAAACAAATATTATACAGTTACACTGTAATAAGAAGTACACTTGTTAACAAAATTTGCTGTAAGCGGAGTGTTTGATTGCTTAGGTAAGTACTAATAAAATTAATAAAGAAAAAATATGAATACTACAACCCCCTTCTATACCTCTCACCAACCAAAAAAATACTGCAGTATGCCCTATAGTTGCACCTCCTTTGAGTATAAGGTAAAAGGTAAAATAACATTTATGTACGCGTATTATCGCATTATATAATACATAATTATGCGCATTTTAGCACTCGAGTATAAGGAATGAAATACAGTAATAATATAACAGTTAAAATTTTAAGATTTCTCTGAAATTTTGATTAACCGGCTGTAGACATTCCTACTAGAAATCGTCAGGAATTTATTTCCACAATAAATGTAATAATATGGAATACGGACAGGCAGACGATCACACACACACACACACACACACACGTTACCGGTGCGCCAGACACTTAAATATTATATTACACTTAATTTCTAAGTAATTTTTGTCATTTTTGATTTCAAATGGTTTTGCATGATATTGACTGATTGAAGCAGTTACAAGTATTACAACACTAGATATTAAAGCAACGCAAAAGACACTTTTATAAAGTAGGTGTTCACCTATCTCTCCATACTGTAAAATATGTTATTACTGTTATTAAAAAAAAAAGAAATTAATATCGATTTTTTCAAAAGTGTTCTCATTCCGATCATGAAGTATTTAAGTTATTATGGGTTATCACCGATAAAATCTAAATCATCACTACTACTTACTAGTAAAAGCAATATTTTTTATTTTATTATTTCTTAATATACAAATGTACCTAAATATTGCCATAATTTATAGATTATGATGACGCATAATCAAAAATAAGTATAGGAAACATCTGCTTCATACTAACATAGGCAGGTACATTACAATTAATGCACGTCGTATATTTTTTGACTAAACCATTCGCACGGTGACAACGCGAAAGTGAAACTTTTTTCTATCCCTCTCCCGTTTTTTTCTCCGACCGTTTAGATCATCAGCTACATGCACCACGTACCTATGTAATAATACTTATACGCGTATGCCGTATATACCTTTACGATATTACGATATATATCGTCTTATCGGCCACGCGACATGGTCGATGCGTATTACGGTCCGTCCGTGTCCATCTCTTTGCACTGGATTATCCGAGTTTAATCGATCTTAGTCTTATTATTGTTGTTTTTCTTTTTAATTTCCATTATATGTACCTATGGTCCGTTAGCTCTGAGTAACTACTCAGTTTTTACTTACATACGACGAATCAAACGCATTACAGGATGACATATTAGATTGACTCACTGCTTTTTTTTTCTAGCGATGGTCACTTATACGTATATTCATTCACGAGTGCGAACGTATTGTTTGCTTTCGGCCGCATTACGTTCCGATTACGAATTTCCGTCGTCAGTGGTGCAGACGATGCGTATACGCCATGCAGCACCAGAGAGATTCTAAAATATAGTGACAACGGCCAGAGACGGCATGTCACCGCAGTGGTTAGAAATCTAAAGCATTCGGTTAATGATTGGCGAAATTAGCATCACTATATTTTCAGTCAAGGCGGTACAGTAATAGGTAGGAACCTGCAGTTTACCGTATTAATCTGGTATTGAGTAGCAAAAATTAAAAAAAAAAAAAAAAATACTGTTAAATGTGGTTTTCATACTGTTTTAAGAAATGCGTTACATTTCCATTAATGGTTATTTATTTATTCTAACTCACAACCTCACGTATATGACAAAATCAATAGGTACCTATAGCTTACAGCTACGTATTTGAGTCACGGTACTTAATAATAAATTGATGAAAAACCGAACAGCATGTTAAGTGGTGTTCATCACTGGTCTTCCTTGGACTCGCTCATTTATCGAGGGATAGTGCATATTATTATTACTTCAGACATCGAAAGAATATTGGTTGCGAATTATAGCATAATACTTCGAATGCATAAGTAAATATTTTAATATATTGAATATATTAGTTAAAATAGGATTGTGCGATTGGCAACATGAATGTAATAAATAATAATATAATTACAATTTACATTACACAGTTTATGGTGTTTATCAATTTATTCTAAAATAATATGTCTTATTAAATTATTCACTAAATATATTTTATTCGTATCGTTGAATAATAATATATAAGAATAAATACGTGTACTAAAATATTTTAAGTTTATTGTGTACTTATTTTGATATTTTGTTATTTTAATATTTTATTTTGAATAAAAATAAACATATTATACGCAATCGTATTAATTTTTAAAATATATTTATATTTCAAAAGATTTTTTCAATGATAAACAATCCTTAGATTCTAAATTAGGCATCACATTAATATTAATTAATGTTATGGTTAAATAATGAAGTTACCTACCTATTACCTATAAATAAAAATTCTTTACATTGTATATTTTTAAATAGCTTGTAAAGTTCAAAAATTACTCAATAATGGGTAGTGCAATCAATTTTTAAACCATAAACAAATATATTATACACAACATCTCATGGTTATTATTAAGTGTTATAATAGTTTTAAATATGAATTTTATTAAATTTTTCGTAGAATTAACCTTTCAAAATATTTAAATATTTTTGCAGAATCAATACATTATGTATTTCAGTGACGCAATATCGTAACAATTTATACAATTATGACCATATGTAGCACAGTGGTACGTACATATAGGTATAAAATTAACTTTATTTTCCAAAACGATGTTGTATTAAGTTAAAATTATATAAATTGGTTATAAAGATACATAGCCTATGTAGTAAGTATATGAGTTAAAAAATATACCCTCTAATCTAATCTATAATATGGACTAATAATTTCACTTTCGAATGAACTCTAATTTTCTTCATACACGTCTTAACAATTTAACATCTAGATTCTTAAGTTATAGTCTATAGAAATTATTAAGAATCACATTAAATAATACAACATTTTTTTTTTTTACAAGACATAATTATATCTTCTTCAGCCATTAGTTAAAAATATTTAAATGATCGTGAAAACACATTATATATAATAATTGAAATATTTTTTCAGGATAAACTAAATTTTACATTAGGATTTTAAATTTAACTTGTTCTATAGATTTTATCTTCTCGGTCAATCTTTAACCCTTATAAGCACGTAAAGGGATTTAACACGTATTATATATTATTGAAAAATTATCTAATCGAAACAATTATTTTATAAAAAGATAGAAATAATAAAATATTTATCTATATACGTTGCTAGACCATCACTTCTTCAAAAGAATTCGTTGTGTAGTAGTTACTCAATGTTTTTCATGTATAGTAAAAGTAATATTATATTGTAATTATTAACATAACTCACTGAAAAATTAAATTATCGTAAAATAGCGAGGCTATCACAGATAATGTTATTACCTTTAAGCTTAATTATAGGTTCATTTACTGTTATATTAAATCTATTAACACAAAATTAGTCTTACTGAACAAAAAGTAGTTATGATGTGCGTTTTTAAAACGGAGACTATACAGTATACACTCTAGTGTGATGTTATAATATAGCAACACTATTTTACGACAACGAACAGTGGTGGCTCGAAATATTGTAGTCATGCAAACTATTTTGTCATTATAACATTACAACCTTATTAGTTATTGTACAATAGTTTATTTTGTGTATTAAGAACTTAAAATCTAATTAAACTTCGTACTTCATAGGCAATCTAGTTTATTAATAATTGTCTTCGATTGACATACGTATTTAAATATTTAAATATTCAAAAATAATATAGACACAGATTTAAAATTATTTAAAATCCAGTTTACTGTAAAAAGGGGCCATTATTTATTTTCTAAACATATTACGTGATTCCTAATCTCTTCACCGGTTTTATTCGTTTTTCCCTATTATTACTATAATATAACGCTTTTAGTCAAAAGTACTATTCAGATAAGTTATACTTATAGAAATTTAAAAACATAAAATTAATATAGGAATACTTTATAAGTATTTGTTTCTCTAAAAATTGAATTCATTGAAATATTTGAAAATTTTTGACATATTATATTTCCTATCATTATATATACAATTAAACTTTCAAAAAATTCAAACTAATTTTAAGACATTTATACTAGAACCTTTCCATACAAATCTTTAGGATGTATTGATATTGACCTAATGTTCATTTAACAGTACTGAAATATATTAAATCAATGCTAAATAATTATACCATCAAAACTTTCATAGTAACCAAGTAGGTTAAAAACAATATTATATTCTGCCGATAATGTGAGAATCAAAAAAAATCAAAATGTTTCTCAATAACATTAAATATAGTAAGTACATACACACCATTTTCAGTAATGTCCTAATATCTATAAGACCTATACCTATTTATACGTATTTTATGGTTATTATGCATTCAAAGATAATTTTTATTAAATTATAAAGTTAAATATTATTTGCGTGGGTTTTCATTTAAAGACTAATGCTGTCGAGTATCACATATTATCGATTTTATTACGCATCAACACATAAGTATTAACTATTGTGTACACATACATTTTACGTGTTTTCGTCTTCTTAACTGGTACTCATATATTTATAAAATATAAATAAATTGAGTGACCTATTTTGAATGTTTTGTACCCACGCAAACTTAATCATATATTAAGTACTCATGATTCATGAAAATGTCCTCCGAAATCCCGCCTAATTATTCGCGTTGTTATATAAATTTTACTTTCGTCTTAATAATTTCCCACCGCCATAATGTTGTTTTGAATATCTATGGACATATATATATATATATATATTATAGTAGTATAGTGAATATCAAAATACGATAAAATAAAAACGATGACTATCCGGTCGTTCGGAAACATCTTTAATAGATGAGATTAAATTGACGCGTCGTATACTATCGCGTGGTCTGGTGTTTTGTATTGCATAACCAAAGTGTAACCGTTAAAATATATGTCGAAGGAAAAAAAATGTATTGCTCGAAAGAAAGTCGTGGGTATACCTACAATAATATAAACCGTCAAACAAGTATTTCCAGTAGATATTGCACGGACTGTATTCCGCGTGCTTACGCCGTTTACATAACGAAAATGCACGTCACGCGAAGAATCTTGTTTGGACATAATAATATAATATTGTTGCGGTGGGGAAAAGTAGTTCCGGATAAATAATTGGCATGCGTGGACGTAGAAAAATAAATTACAGGTATTCCGCGGCCGTTCTAAGGCTGAAGAAATACCGTGTGGTTTTATTGGTATTTTGATGTGCTATTGAATGACATATGGGTTATACTGGCCAATGGCCATGTTATCTAATACGTTTATTGCAAAAAAAAAAAAAAAATCAAGTAAATCATAATTATTATATTAACTATTTTAAGCGTAACCTTTGGGCTTTATTGTACGCACTGTATTTCATAGGAACTTATAATACATATACTTACAACAATGGATATTATTATTATTTAAATCTACTAATTTTGTTAAGTTTTTGTAAATTCTATGAGCGATTACTGCATATATGTCCAGCAAATAAAATGTAAATGTATACCTACTAGAACGAACCAAGTATTAAGCATTTTTTTTTATTAATCTTTAAAACTTGAATATTAACAATTTTGATATATTTATTAATTACATCAAGAATTATCCCTTGGACGTGTAACATCGCAAAATATTTAATGACGATTTTTCATAGTAGTGCGTTGAATAATTTATAAGTCCTTTATTATACGTATAACAAAATAAAACTAATGTAAATAATATAACTATAATAATGTGCCACTGCCCCCGTTAAAAAAGTTAATAAATGCAATTCTTTTTCAAATCTAGGAAATGACAGTTTGGTACATTTAATTTTATTATAAGCGATTGATTCTTTAATGAGAATTATTTGAAAGTTTGTGAATGTGATTGGATTTTACGAAAGTAATTCCAGTAAACGGTCGATTATTTAGACAACTACACTAACCTTAAGTGTATTACATTAGTCATTATTAAATAGTGATCGCACGCTTCTGTGTGGTAAAACGGAGATCGCTCACGTTTGTTTCTGCCGTTGTGTTATTTAGTCGTTTTTCAAGCATCCGTTGAATTTGTCGTGGCGAGAGGATAATTTGAAAATATGGTCAGTTAACTTCTCCGAGTGATTATATTATATACCTTCAACATAATGACAAGACACGGCGTTGTTCCTATTCGCTGTTTTTAATTGTCGATTCCGACCTGCATAATAAAAAAAAAAGCGTTAAATACGAAAGTTTTTCTCCGCTCGTCCTTATAATATTATGTAAGTACGCTTTGGCCGGTATATTATCACCACTTCGCGTACGCACCTATCGCTATAGGCTATATAATATAATATACTCGTCCGAATTAAATATATATTTTTTTCTTTTTATTGAATCTGACAACAACAGTCCAATGATTTCCTATTCAACCGGTTTTCTACTGTTGCCATAAAGCGCATGCAGTAGCTGGCGCCTATATACTACATGCTGCTGGATTAGGTATATATATTATACACTGTATTGTACAGTGGCCATTGGACACCGCGTGCCGGTTCCAAACGCTCGAATATTAACTGAAAGTCGTTCGATCACAACGATTTTGGCGATCACGTGACCCCGAGGCGATGTATACAGACAAACTTTTTTCTTTTTTTTTTTACGTTTCATATAATATGAACAACGCCAAACCGGTCACGAGGAAGACTCGACGGAAGTCCTGTACTGTAGGCCTCGATTTTGTTTTGATATCGGCGTAAACCCAAATAATAATAATATCAGAAATTAATGGATTTCGATAGTATTTCGTGACGGTTTGCTAGCATAATAGTATAACACGTGTACGAGTATACATTTTAAACATTTTAAAACAGCAACAGTTTCAACCGTGTTCTTCTACTACAGGCTGTAGAAATTGTATTCAAATATTTTTTCATTTCTTTTATTTCTTTTTTTTTTTTTTTACATCGTGCTGATAATTACCTAATCAAAACGATCAAATTTATTTTGTCATTTCAAATTGAAAGACTTAAAATCAAACAGTTTCCAAACCCATGTTGTACACAGCACATATTATACAATATACATAATAGTAATTAACATGGCCACATGGGCTTCGACAATCTATAATTTAGAATTCCCAAAACTAATAATGTAGGTAATGTAAACCATATTGTTAACCAATATGCTAACATTATTATTAAATTACTAAAACCTATATAAGACCTATCATCTATATTAACGTAACTTATTATTATAGTATGTATTTAATTATAATAACTAAATTTATTTATGTATAAATTATATTACTTTTTTTATTTAATGGATACTCTGCGGTGATTGTGGTTGGGGGTTGTTTCTTTGGTAGTTTAATGCAATCAAAAAACCTTTGGCCTCGCTTTGTGACCGGCGGAACGCACTTCAAAAAATTCGCTTTCGCCAATTTATAAAACATAAATCAAGATAAAAAAAAAAAAAAAAAAAAAAAAATACAATATAACAGCCTATCGGAAAATACCTATTGGTGCCATTGTCGCTTTTGAGACACTAGTAAGTAATAATATATTTCGAAAACAATAAATACGGTAAAGCCATTGTTGTGCAATTTCGTCACCAACTACTGAGAAACTTATGGGCTACAATCGCAACGATAAATATATATATTAATATGATATTTATTGTTATCCACATTGGCCATTTAATACAATAATAACATTGATATATAATATTGTTAATTTTTCCGTTCCCACGTCAAAATTTCGTGAAACGGCGCCGCAATACATTACAACTATATAGGTAACTAATAATCTATGTGGTGGTATATATTTTATACTATAGATTACTATTGAGACGTGATAATAAAAATGTATACAATTAAGAAGTATACATATTATACAGACAGGTAACATGTTTGCTTTTTTGTTTATTTGAAAAAAAAAATCACACGTGTACTAAAGATTATAAATTAAATTGAAAACTACAACAATATAGGCACATTCTACACAGCACACAATGAAAACCTACTGTAGTCTAATAGTTATAACACTGATAATAGTAACAAATAATCAATATTGAAAGTAACCAACCATATTTTCTCATCAAATCGAATGTATATTACTGTAGGTATATCACTCATAGATAAAAGTATTGTATTATTAATTCACACACGTGTGTATAGGTTATGAATATATGCATTTTTATTTTATAATAAAAATTTGTTGATAAGAAACAAAATATTTTAGTATAAAATATAATAACATTAATTAATAAATTTACATAAGCGTGTCTCCGTTTAGTCACACAGCTAAGATATGTGTGGTTCATGATAGAACACCATTCATAATAAATTGTTTTTACACTTTCAGTTTAAAAAATAATAAACTATGAAGCTAAACCATACTAAATATTATATCTTGATAAAATAGTGACTCTCCAATGTATACTTTAAAATATTATATTTATAATATTATTAACAAGAAATATTCTCACACTACTTCGATGAGTTATTAAATTATGCAACACTCAAAGGTTATTTTTTTCGAAATTCATCGGGTAAAATGTAAAATTTTACATGGTTGAATCATAAATAGTATATTAAAATAACAACAATTCTTATAATCTGTATTTATGTTCACCTTTAATCCTCACATATGATGAATACGTTTCTACTCTCTACGTCTGTTTAACAAAAGATTAATATTTAATGCGTTTAATTTCAAAACTGTAAAAATATGTATACTTACTTAGTACTAATCATCATTGATGAAAACTCAGTTCAGTAGTCGAAGTCACCTCCTCAGATACTCTTTGTACATAACCTTTGTGTCAATGAAGCAAATACGATTGAAACTATTTTAAAATTGAACATTATATTATTACATAGATGCATTAAGCCTAAATCATGATGATCATGTGATATAAAATCATGTTAAATTACTGTAAACAATAATAATAATAATAATGATAATTAGGTATTGTTATGTTTATGAAAGGAAAAAAAAATAAAAACAATATGAATTCACGGCCGCAGAGCGCTTCTCGAGAGTGCCTGAGTGCGGCGGGGAAAGGAGAAATTATTACGGAAGACACAACGTGTTGCGTTTTCGTTTCGGCATAAATTACATACAAGCTCGTGAGTATATATATATAAATATAAAAGTATGTAATACAACAACGTAACAGTTTCTCGAAATCGTTAAGTATTACCTATGGGCTATGATTGATAACTGCGTATGCTGTCGCCCAACGACTTACTACGTTAGGCTATATTATAATATAATATGTATACTTGAAAGTTTATAAATTATAACCAAACCAATAAATTCAACGGAAATGAAATAAAACAAAATATTACCGATTTGTGATCGAATAATCAAATGAGTGATAATAATAATATTATGACGCAACATAATCTCGAGAATGCAATTTCATTTTGGCGGCAAATACACCTTAATAATACATCGATGGTATATTATTGTGCCATAATCTATCTACTGATAAGGTTAACTGGGAAACTTTACACCCCCAAGTGTCTCTCAATTTTTAGCAGTGTAAGTGATTTAATAAAAATTAATTTATAGGTGTATATATATCGTTCGCGGCTAGTTACTACTTACTACTATAACAGTAATTTCAATTTTTTTTTAATTCTGATTAAATGAGTTACTACCTACTGCTACAGCAGTAATTTACAAAGCCAACAAAATCGGTCATTACTGCTCATGCAGTACTACTTTCAATAGCATTAAATTTTATAAAAGCGATTCTCTGAGGAAGGTACTTGAATAATATTAAAAAGCCAACTGACCAACGTGATATATTATACTGTAAAGAATAAAGATACATTTTCATATGCAGTCCGCATAATAAATCATTCAATATAATATTTAACCCAGTCAATACTTTTAGCTTTATACTTGTCTGTTTCAAAGTTATTCTTATTACTTTTATTAATTATATTAACAGTGTATCAGTAGGAAAAGGGACTAACTTCGCAGATTTTTTACGATTTTACGATTAACAGACGTATCTCAGATTGACATCTATCAATGTAACAAGATAGTAGAAGTAACCAATATTAGGTTAACTTAATACTATCTTAACTCGGAGAGCTAAATGATCATTTTTTTTTTTTTTTTTAAATAAATATGTTGAATATAATTAATATAATACTATAAAGGCTATAATTATCTTAACAAAATGAAAGTTTAAATTTTATTTTATCAAAATAGTAAAAGTGACAATACATAATGTAATAGTTAAATTTATAATAAAAATTTCCAATTTTACTTATGTTTGATCTGGATAAAGCAAAAAGAAATAACTCAAAGGATTTTTAGAAAATTTCCACCTTTCTACTTAAGGACATTCGCCCAGAAAACCAGGAAAAATCAGAAATGCAATTTTAAAACTATTATGCAAATTAAAAATATTACTTTTCCATGTTCTATAAATACAAATATTATATAAGATAAACAAAAATAAATAATTTAATTATTGTTTTTGTCCAAATTATGAATTTTTGTGTAGTAAAATTTCGAATCATTTATTTATTTCACATCTTTCATTTCGAAATAGCCTGTTGTTTTCTAAAAAAAAATCCAAAGTTTTTAAAATAACATTTTTTTATAATTCACCGGGAAATAGGATTTCCCCAGTCGGTGTGAAAATTTCCGTTAGGGTTAACCGTCTTCTATCTCAAATTATTTTTACAATATTATACTGAAATTTGTTGCGCTTAAATAGTTAAAACTCTAATATGTTGTGTGAGTCAGTCAAAAAATAAACTATATATCATTAAAAATGTATTTTTGAAAGTTAGCAAATTAATCTATAACATTCTAAAACTGATTTAACAGTATTTATTCATGTTATCTCAAATAAATAAGCTCACGACACTTGTCCCAAACAATCATTTTCCTGCAATAGTGTATTGTATTGTATCGCTCGTGATTCGTGTTTGTTTGTACCTATCTACATGGCCGATAAAACTTTTAAGCAGGTACACGTCATTACGTGAACACTACACGTTAGGTCACTGTAAAGTCTTTTTCATACAGTAATCACTAATCTTACAGCGCTATATTACTAAGCAGTGAACAAGAACTGTACACTGAGCCGGTACCAACAGGGCAACGACTATGACGTAGTAAACCAATAATGTATAAAGTATACATCAATCACGTCACACGAGTTTATCAGTGTTTACAGTTATTACGGAATATTTTCTTGTTGAAATTAATAAACGACCCCATGGGATTCAATAAGTACTACCTATTATTATATTAAGTGTAGTCATTAGCTGAGTCAGTGCGTCATCATTGCGTAATCGGACACATCACTGACATAGTGACACAACTTAAACCGTCCAAAAAACCTAATGCACTATAAACGAAACGCCCAGATACACATTGATCTACCAGGAATTCGACATCCAATTACAGGTATAACTGTATATATCTGTAAGTAATTCAAGACACTTTAACGTCTTAAATTCGATAACCCTTTTTTAGAATACTTAAATAATTTATTTATTTGTTGAATAAAATTCAAACTACAATAATACTACATAAAACAAAATTGTCGAAATCGGTATTTTAGTCCATGTTCATAGATAATAATATAATACATAATACGAGCATATTACGTATATATAATGTTTATATGAATAAAAACCATTCGTATTATATGTTTATATAAATATACACGATAATCTGAGATCGAAAAGTCTCTTAATTACCTCTTAACTACCATATCGTCAATATCTAATAGTCATATATGGTGATGGGTACGTTTTATAATAATACATTTGCCAAATTTTGAACTCAAACAATTTCAGTATTTTTTTTTTTTTTTTATTATTGTAAACACTATAATAATATTTCTCATATTGTGTTTTTAAGTTACTATTCTACGTAATATGCATATTAACATTATATAACTAATTATAGTATAAAATTATCAGTGGTGAAGATTCCACAAATATTTGCACCATTGAGTTAACTTATGGAATTAATGTATATGGCAACAGCTGTAGTAAACACCACATCCAATACAGCATTTTTTTATCGCCAAATTTGTATTGGTGCTAACACGAAAAGATAATGTTCACTTTTATATTAATCATAAAACGAATTATCCTTAATTATATATATGGCTCGACCTCACCACCAGTTAAACATCATATGATATTATTATGTACCTATCTATAGTAGTTAAAAACCACATACTTTTTTCGTCAAGATAATTTTGTAAAAAGTAATTTATACCCTGCACAGTGCACACGATTACGTATACCTACTTAATTTTTCCCTTCTTTTTCCCGTGCCTTACTCAAGCTTTTCTTACATGACTTGTAATTATTTATTGACGATAATTGTCAAAATCGTTTTACTTTTGTTTTCTCCCTTCGACTATTAAAACTGGCAACAGCAATGTCTGTAATTTGATAAGGTAGAGTAGTTTTTACTGTTACGGCCCAGTGGTGGACTACGGACCGGTTTATTTTAAAAATTTCATTATACGTTTTTTTCTCTGTGGTTCAACACAAAAAAAAAAATAATGTTCAAATAACAAATGTGAGGGTTTTGTTTTTTTTATTTATGTCTCGTTGGTTTATTAAAAAAAAAAAAAAAAAAAAAAATGAGACATCAAAAACCTATTAACATAATATAAATTATTGTTTTACAATACGGGTTTTTCATATTAGGTAACAGGTAGGTATGTATTATATACCTCCACATGTTATACTAAGTACTAACAGATAGCATTTGCGAATATTGTTCATATTAATTACGATATCCGATTTCTATAATATATCTTTAGAATCAAATATACATATATAGACATATTATATTATTTAAATGAACATTTATAGTTGACTTTTATAAGTAGATTTTTTATAGGTAGGTATAAACTGTAAGGAAAAAATATATTTAAATAATTGTCGAGCTTTTATAAAAATTAAATTCAAAATTTTATTTTAGGCTTACTGTATAAAAAAAAAAGTAGAAAAGTACGATATTACATTTAGTTTAACTATGTTTGTGAAAAATATCTCTATTAGCTTAGACCTTAGATAATAAATATATTTTAAAACATAAAAGTTATCTCTGTGTGTTGATCGATATTTACTATTTAGTGTTGTTTGTAAATAATTATTTAGACAAGTATTGAGAATTTATTTGCGACCACCAATTTACCGCCTTTCTACTAGGTACTATAGAAAGTGTTGTATTTATTTATTGTACGTAGTGCAAAATGTCTGATTTTTGTATAGAAATATTCATGTAATACATTTCAAAAGAAACCTAAGTGTTTTGTATGAATTTATTATTTTTCCGTAATTATTTTCTGCTTGGGGTCACTGGACGGAAATTTAATTGTATCTGTTGATGCTTGATTGCTGTAATGAGAATTATAATTGTTTTGAACACTAAAGATAACTGAATAGTGGATATTTATGTAAATAAATCTAAATTTAAGTTATTATATTTTTTTTAATCATAAATTGCGTGTTAATATAATATTATAAAATCAAAACAAAAAAATAATTATAATCTATTAATATATTATTTATAAAAAAAATCATTTTAATGCAACTTGATCTATTTTTGATGCGCATTGGGGTTTAGGCCATTTTTCATTTTTCCGTTGATGTTATCTTATTTATTATAATTTGGCAGATTATTGTTAGGAATTATTAGTTGTTTTTCGTGTTATAGGTATAAGTAGAATAACTTAATCTGCATTTTCCAATATTAAAATACACTCCACTTTACAATTTTAATTTGAACAATTTATCTAAGTATAATATTTTGGTATCTTTTATGTTCAAAATTTAATTATTTTTTAAAATTTAAAACGGTTTCATACCTTACCGAAAACTGGCGAAAACACTCTAAAGTCTAAATATACATTATATTATTTAGTACTTATTCGAACGCATATTATAATATTCTGAGTCTATACTTCATACACTTTCCAAAATGTCCCATTAAAGACACCACGCAAACACACATCCGTTTAATATTATCTGCATGTATAGTTTTCTATGTATTCACTCTGTCGGTAAGACTTCCGGTGCCTGCGTTTGGTTGTTTTAAATAATTAGTTTAAGTAATCTAACACATTTTTATAAATTTTTACTCGTAAAAACTAAAACTATAAAATTTAAAACGCTAGCATACTCAGTTAAACAACCCGACATTTTACCCACTTGTAGATGAAACAATATTAGCTGTATTCATCATAGTTTTACATAATAGCTCATCGAACAAGCTGTTATCGTAATCGTATGGCAAAACTAAAATCGAAATTTCAATTATTACTTTCATTTTGTTATCGGCCGTATAAACAACACGTAAACTATTCGTCATATAACCGAATTTGTAATGTTATTATAAATTATTTATATTCACGCGTTGTAAATTATAATGTAGTATAGACAATGATAATAGTATTATTGTATTTTCGGACGTAACTCAACACATATGATATTAATATACCATATATACGTGACAATATCAAAGAAAATATAGTCCACACCGCTACAATTCAGGTGATATGCATGAACAATAATTTATCATGTATTGATCATAACTTGGGCGTGATGCATATTTATTATTGTTTCTTAGTTATTAAAAACTGTATTTTCTAGAAAGAAAATCACGTCGAATAGTCGGGGTATAGAAATAATTCATAACTCATGTCAAAAGTCTGAAAATATTTTTCACTAATTTTCGAATGTGATGAATACTTATAGGTAACAATAAAAATACTAATTATTGCAACAACCAAATATATAATATATGTATAAATAAAATATATTAAATAGAAAAATTAGTTGATAATCTAATAAGCAGATTATGCTCGATAGCGGATGAGCTATATATAATATATAAATAAGTACCTACATTGAAACTTCTGTGAAGACAAATATTACCGTTCGTTATGTGAGACCGCGTTGTTGAGATTACATTAGAAAAAAAAAAATTATTAAATTACACGACCAACAAAAATTCCTAAATTTTTAGCTCATATAAGTGCACAGTTGTTTAACTGTATTTTAATGCTTTCCACTCAAAGCAATTTTGATCATAATTTCGTCGTTTGAGCTTCACCCGGGAATCACGTTCCTATATTATAAGAATGCAGTAAATAAAATATTCGAACAAAAACTTTACTTATTTCAGCAGCTAATACATGTTATATATTATGTTACGTATTATCTACTATTTTACCTACGACTCGTTCATAAAAATACAATAGGATGAATTCTATTTCAACCAATTTCGTATGGCATAATAGACGAGTGTCTATCATACAAGTAAGAAGAGATTATTTTAAAATGACGAAAGCTGGAGAACCGTTGTTGGTGCAATGCAGTGCCGGGGGAGTCCGCGGTCTGTTGTCAGTGACTCAGTCGGTGCCGATAACGCGTCACCGATGCGGGAATTTTCTCGATCGAGTCACATAATAATATTATGCTGAGCAGGACGTATCAGTAGATACCGTTTATTGCGTAACGCACTACGGGTACATGGCGAAGCTTTGCAGTGGAATTTTGAAAACAAACAGCAGTTGTTATCCACTGTAATAATAATAATAATATGACGTACGATATGTGTGCACACCGCGCGCGCCAGCTTACGAAACCGGACGGATCGGGCGTGTGTATATAGTTTCTGTCAAGTTGACTAGAAAGTGTGCGCGCAGGACAAACATTAATTGTTTTAAAGATATATAAATTATATTTTCAACAAATAATAATATATACATATATCTGGATGTAAACGTATATGTATCTTATCGGAAGGATATTACATATCCGTTGCCTTGTTGCCTGTTGGTTAACTTTTATTATACCTTACCTCCGGTTTATAACTGTATGCCGGACTTCAGGTTTTCAACCCTATAATTTTAGTGTGTTGTTGTTATAATTTTGTCAAGACACAATTGTGTCTTATATTTTACCCAATAAGCTATTAATAGCTTATTGGGTAAAATAATATTTTTTAAAAATATTAAGATAGACCTAAAAATATACAATTTGACTATACCTAATATTATTTTTTTTGTCATGCCGAAGTATTTTTTTTTTAAAGGATATATTTGAAAAACTATTAAGAATAAAAAATTACCAAAATAGTATTTCAGATATAATTGGAATACTAACACCAAATAAACTATGATGTATAGATTGTTTATAATAATGATAAACTACTGCGGTCCATTTACAAATTTTGCACTAAAATTAAATTTTACACTGTAAAGTGTCAAACAAATAAAACATATAGTTTGTGTGGTTCTATTAGTACACAATATCTTTGAAAACAAAGAAACTCTGTTGTATATCAACGTTAACATAACACATTACATATTATTTGTTTATTTTTTAATAATTTAAATAACTAATTGCAAAAATGTTATCTTTAGAAAGAAAAAAAAATCTCGATTTTAATATTAAATAACAAAATTATTATAATTACAATTTCTACAAAATATAAGTATATTAATAGTATTAAATTCAAATTAATCGAGTTATAATAGTAATTGTTATTATGTACTTTTTTATTAACTCCGCTACTGTAGGTATTTATCAAAGTTGTACTTAAATTACAAAATAAAATAATTGCACACTTTTTTTTTCTTTTATTACTAAATAATAAATAGGTAGTTATTATTTCATCACGAACGAAGAAAGGAAGACGGCCACTTAACGTCAATAACTGTACACTGTACATATTATATATAATAAGACATATACGTTACAGTAAATTATTATGCTACATGAAAACGGATTTTTTTTTTTTGATTGTTATCGGAGAGAACTGTTTAGAACGTTCATTGCTCACTTTTTACTTTTCTTCTAAACTGTATTATTAATTTAACTGTAGTAATCATGTTAGAAGATTAGTAATTTTACCTGATATTATGTTTACGTTAACTTGACAGCAATCAGTGCTAAATTGTACTAATTGTAAACATAATAATGTGCAGTTTATTTTTAAAAGCTTAAGTATAATATTGTTAAATTATACATACTACAAATTAGGAGTGATGAACACAAATTATTAATAGTTGAATGCAATTAATATTTTCATAAACAAAATATAGAAATATATTAAAGTTTTAATTAATATTTTATAATTATTAATTATGATATGTTTAGTTAAGTATATAATATTATATTGTTATAAGTTGATATTATTTTAAATATATTCATGTTATTATTAAAAACAAATATTTCAAGCTACCCAATACAGTCAAAATAGTTTAAAAAAAAAAAATAGTTAATTTTGATAATTATAATTAATCATTGACATTTTTAGGAAATGATATTATTTCCTATTCAAAATAAGTTTTTGTTCAAATTCGTCCTCGTTCCCATGCATCAAACATAAATTATTTGTTTGTTATTACATCGATAACTAGCCTATAATAATGGTGTGATTAAAAAAGTAAAATGGGGAAAAAATAAATAGAAATCGAATACTAAAATTCCATTTTTATCAGTAATTAGAATATTATTTCGAAAACTACATTTTTAAATTACCTACCATAAACTGTACACATTTTAAAAATAAATTTGCGTGAACAATTATTTTCGCTTCTTATTATTGGGGAGCTATAATATTATTATATTATATTATGTATCAGCAAAAATTTAAAATTTGTTTAAATACCAATTTTTATTAATTCGTTGTTAATTTTTGATGTTATTATAATGTGCATACAACAACGGCAGTTTACGAATTACGAGTACATAGGTCAGACGATGATAATATCTTGAATATTATAATACAATCAACACATATTTTAGATAGGATAATTTAAAATGTTGTACCACGGAGCTTGGAACGCTCGATAATATTGTGGTACTGAGAGATGCACACATTGCACCTTCACGACTTTCCCGCAAAATTTGCAGCAAATACCTAAGTTAACGAATTACTGTTGTCGAGTATGTATATAAAACATGCCAAAACCTGCATAAGATTATTTTTTTATGATTGTCTGGATTTTTCGTATTTGTTATGCGCGACGGGGATAGGATACAACAATATAGTATTACGCGTATACGTACAATTTAAACCGCTATTTTGCATAGCTGTTCGGCGAATTTAACCGTTTTTGTTTTCAATTCAGTAAGCATGCAGACGATTTTGATCGAATGTTCTTCTTTGCAATCGTCGACACATTACTTAATTTTCGAGAGGTTCACGCTTTCTTATTTATTTTTTTTTTTCTCAATCCGTCCACACATTTTTTCACACGGGCAGAGTTTAGTTCACGCGCGCGCGCCGAGATTTTAAGAAAAGAATAAAAAACGATCCTTTATGTTTTCATTGCGAGCGCTCAGTGCAGTTCATTATTATTCAATTCATCCGTAAGACGACAAATGGTGCTCCTTATAATTAGGTACTTAACACAGGTATTATGACGTGTAATAATTTATGCAGTTTGCGATAATATGTACCTATAATATTAAAAAAAAACGACATTATTTTAGCAATAATAATACCACATCTACAGTTTCCCACGGGTGTATTATTATGATATACCTACGAATATATGCGATACGTGGGCAGACACAATACATACTATGTTATTTAGACAATATTTTAAGTATTTTGATTTTTGCCATGAAAATGATAATAATATAATATCGTCGAATTTTGCAAGACTACAAATTGTAACATTATGTTAATATAATGATTGCAATATTACTACCTTGCATTTATCGATAGGTATCCTATATATAATAATATATTTAAATACCTATATCATATTATATTATATCGTCGCGAATAGAATAAATTCCTATGTAATATGTACACGTTTCAACGGTGTAGCACAATCTTATATTATGCATAATATTATACTGTTAAAACGAAATTTAATGCACTTATACTGTCGCTGTCAATAATAATGTCGCATCATACATAATATCGTACGTATAACATTATCCGATACAAATGCATGCCAACTATTGACGACGATATAATAATATTACATGACATCAGTCGACACTCGTCGTTCGCATGAAAACAATAACGATTTATTATCATAATATTATGTTTTTATCTACGTTTATCGTGTACGAATAAGATTATGGCGTTTTAACTGTTTGAATTCCACGGTTAGGCGATTTCTTACTGCCGTTGGTCCGATTTATTTTATATTTACCAGTAAAAATACAACACGCGAATCTAAAACCGTATTGTAGTATTATTATACACTATAGGTGTGTATATAATATTATGCGGCGTTATGTGCAGTTTACGGACGATCGGAATTATTACCTATTATACGTATTGTGCGTCGCGTATAATAATAATATATTATTATGCACAGAAATAATGTTTTGCGAAACACGCGTGGGCGCTTGTATCGTCGATTTGCCGCAGCAGTGTGTACGGTACGAGCGTGTGTATTATGACTTTCTACCGCCGCCGTAAAACGCTAAAACGACGTCTGTTGCACTGCAGCACACGCCATAATAATATAATAATAATATATAATATTATTATAAACTTTCATTATTCCCCGGCGACGGGAGACGGTCAACCGTGGTTCCTCGTGGCGATTAAACACTATTACAATGTGCGCGCACACACACACGCACACAAATCTGCATTGTTTAGGTACAATATACACGTGGTGTGAACGAGTGACGAGTTTAACGATTTGTTAGGTAGGTAGGCATAAGTGTTATAATCGGTGACGTGGTTTTGGCTGTGTTTCTGGTTAATTCTGCATACACGTTCTTGTTGCTTGTGCAAAAAACACACGATGCCTACACAAACGTCCCATTTTTCTTTTAGATTCTGAGCGAAACGACGAATGTGTCGATTTTACAACTCGTATATACGACGATAAGTAGTCGAAAATACTTCGGCCAACCGCGGGGAGGCTGGTTTCTAATGGCGAAATTTGGTCGAGTTGAGCTTAAACTTTTAAAAGGACGGCATTAAAATTCCTGGTGTGCTTTTCAAAATAGTTGGGAAAAACAAACCGACAATAGTAGCTTTTACTTACTGCATAGTGAATACAGTTAATAATATTATCAAATACCTATTATAACTTATACATATGGTTTCGTTTGGTTTATTCCTTCGGGCGTTGGAAATGTTAATTCCAATATTAAAACCACCGCGCCGTATACCAACAATATATAAATTGATTTAACCTTACTTTTGAATTACCTTTAAAATGATCTTAAGAAAAATATATTATAATTATGTATGAACAACAGCTTCAATACGTATCGTGACGAGAACAAGTAAATTATTAAAATATGAGCAATACTTTAAACCATAGTCCATAATATAAATAATAAGAGATAAATATTTTTTTATTAAATTATTATATTAATTAGGGTGAGGATATAACTATTAACTATTACACTTGGGGATACAATTTACAATAAATTAACTAGGTATACCTAATTTTGAAAATTCGTTTAAAAAAAAAGAAAGAAATTCATTTACAAATTACAGCTAATACTTAAAAAAGAAAATAATATGCAATATACATTATACATTCAATATAAAATGTAATACAACTGTTGCTACGTCATACCAAACCGATTTAGAATTATTATGTGTACACAACTAAAAGAAAAGTTATTGAACTGACAATAACATCCTGACCCTAGAACTCGTATATTATAACACTACTGTAGATACTCGGAGATCGCTGTCGAAAAACCAATAGGTACCTATTATAATAATGCGTAACTTGTGGTTTGCAGAAAAGCGACCGTCGTGTTAGTTTCAATGACAGTACAGACAAGCAGCGCAAACCGCGTAAAAATTTCAGTTTTTATTTATAAATATATATATTATACATACACGTGGTTTACGTGAAAATAAAAAACATGTACGACTATAAATTTCAATTTTTTTCAAACACTCATGTCTCATAATAATATTATATCTATAATAATATCATATTATTGTTTCGTAACTATAAAATAATATGTGATTGATTTTTTTTTTTTGCTCGATAGTAATAATATAGAGTCTGATTATCATCATTATATACGTTATTGTCTTATTGTTACATATTATACACATTATGATAGTAATATATTATTATACAGTCATGATGCATCGACCCGGTTGATCGAGTTTTTCCCGTACAGTCACCCCGACACATATTATTATATAAGCTGGTAATACAGCCTATCTATGTATTAAATTTTGATAATATATCATTATAATATCAAAAAAAAAAAAAAAAAAAAAAAAATGGCAAACAAGCTCTTCACTCTTGTTTCTGTCCTTGAACCCCCTTTCTGTTGAAACCGATGCAGGTACCTTCTTGTAAATTTAACGCACACGCCTATCGTGAAATTGTGTTTCTACATAGAAATTAAAGAATAGATAGCCCATAACTATAATAATATATAAAACAAAATTGAAGTAGATAGAAGTGTCCAAATGGAAAATCAGAGAAAATATAAGTACCTACTGTTTTTTTTTGTTTTAATGTCTCTTATTCTGACGGAAAGTTCTTAATAATATTATATACCTACTGTTAAATATTTGTTCTTAACTATCTATATAACCTCTAAATATATACAGCACGTACGTAATTACATATTTTTTAACGAAATATTTAATCTTATGCTTAAACTATACTATAAAAATAAGGTTAGAAGGTATAAAAATGTATTTCTTGATGCTAAAAAGTAAATATAAAAAATGATTTTTAAATATTAACATTTTAATTAGGTAGTTCTTATTGATCTGGTTTAATTTTCCGGTGGTATGAGTTTATCTCAAGAAAAGAGTTGTACTATAACATTAATAATGATTTATTATTCATTATTCATTAATATCTGGCCATCGGAAATTATGTTTCAAGAACATTGTCCTTATATTAATATTTTAAATATTTGTAGAAGACAATTATAATATTATGAACAACTTAAAAGAAACTTTAAAAATACCGTAAAAATAAAAAAACCATATAAACCTATATTTATTATTCATTTATTTTAGCTTCTATTGGTTTTATTATTGAATAAAATAAAATACATTAGATTAAGAACAATTCAAAATTATAGTGGTTCTTGTATTTATTAATTTTTGAATTAAAGTTAAATAAATAATTGTTTTTTAATTTTTTTATATAATATTTAATAATACACTAAATATTGACATCATGATATTCAATTCGATCAATTTGAATCCGTCGCTATTCATCGTTATGCTGGTGTGTTTCGCGCTATTTCACGCGGTTGCATTATTGAGACCGAATACTAATAATGTATAATTTATTTTAGTATTATATTCATTATTGTTATTATTGATCCGCGTCGATTATATAGTTCGATTGTTACAAAAGACCTTGCTGTCTTACAGTCCACCATCTACTCGTAAGTCGTAATTTTGTATCTACCACTAATAAATTTCGGATTGCACATCAACTACTTTCAGTACCTTAGTACTTACAGCGTAAACTACATGACTCATATAAGTACTTACATCGTATATTTAAATACGAGTGGTCAATTTTCATTCTAACCTTCCGGAGAAATTTAAGAAATATGTTCTCTAACGTACAATAATCCTTTAAAAGTCCTGTGTACTTCGTACATATAAAAAAAAAAAAAAAAAAAAAAAAAAAACGAAAAATCCTATACTATTTTATAATAAGATGGGGCAAAAGCAAAGTCAGGAGTTCAGTGTATAAAGTATAAATTGAAATCTATATTCAAATTTCATGAACCATTACAGTGTTCATGGATGCAAAACAAAAATTTAAAAAAAAGTAGATTGATACCTACATCAAAAATACGCGGCTAGAAATAAGATATTATGATAAATCATAAAATTATTCATTGTAATTGCAGTGTTTATATTTTATTAATTTATTTCAATTGAAACAAAACCAAAAAAGGACAAATTAATTTTAACCAGGACGAAGTCAAGTACCTAATACTACTACCTAATACATAAATACATAAATATGTATATATATTATACATATATAAATGTATAACCATTCTGTGGTCCAAATGAAAATACGCTTCACCCGCAAATGTTGTTTCCGTCTTACAAATGTAGAACATAATAAAAAGCGACAAGCACCACTAAAGCTGTAGTGTTCAAGTAGGTAACCAAATTTTGATACTAGAAAGTGGAGATTTTGGATTGTACAATATCGTTTTTATTTTTTCGTTATCAGAACTACAAAAAAGTTATTCAAGTTTGAAAAACACAAAAATCACGAATTTCGAAACGATACCTAAGAACTTTTTTGGTATAAGTGATATCAACAAATTAAAAACGACTTTGCACAGTCAATGTTTTCATTTTTATTATGTGAAAATGAAGTTATTGAACTTGAACTACAGCCCTAGTGGTTCTCGACCACGTAAAATGTTCTTTACAATAATATATGTTGTACGTGCCAACGAAGGGGGTAGGGTGGGCAGCTGCCTCCCCAGTGACTTATTGGAGGGTTTTACCATCAGTCGTTTCAATTAAAATACTAAACAATAGGTATTACTGTAACATATAACAATAATGTGAATATTGGATAATATCGTTGACTGATTCCGGAAGATATACCATACTATATTGTAATACTTTGAGCTAAGAGTCACAAATATTATAGGTAGGTAAATTGAAGGTAAAATGAAGTAGATGGATGTAATATAAATGTAGTATGTAAAAACTAAAAATTTACAATTTGCTCATATGTTGTAGTTGTCTATCTTGACATGGGTAAAAATTTTTACTCTGGCGCCCACCCTTGGGAACAGCCCTTAAGTCCTGACTAAAATGTATACATATTTTATGGTATTACACTGCGTGCGCGTATAACAGTATATTATCGTTACAATACACGGTGGTACCTACAATAATTATTAATATAATATATATAGGTACCACGCGCGTATCATATTATCATAACATTATATTATTATATATTGTATATACTCACACAGTGAAAGTGTTTACGAAAATCGTATACTCGCGTGTTGTGTGCACACACGATAGAGACTGAAGTATACGCACACTCACGTAGTCTTTCCTGCTATAATAATAATATAACAGCCGGTCTGGTGTGTGTCGTAACAGACGGCGGCGATGAGTATAATAATAATATTATTATTATACGCGAGCAGAGCCGTAGCAGCGTAAAGTAATAGGTAGGTAATATATACGCGCGTGGCCGGGTGGGCAGGGTAGCCGGACGAGTGTGGGGGTGGAGGGAGTTCGGATTTTCAATGCCGGTCCTCGGTTGACCTTGCAAAAGAAAGTTTATAACAAATGAAAGTGGTTTTCACTTGTGTGTGCGAGTGCGCGCGCGTTCTCTTCTTCTTCTGTTATTCTCGTATTCCTCTTCTTATTTTTCTCCTTCTCCTTCGTCTTCTCCTCGTCTTCGTCGTTCCTTTCGCGTTTCTGGGCGCATGGGCTAGTCCTGCTGTTAAAGGCACGACGGTGGTTTATTCCCCCTTTTCCTCTATTTTTTATTCTTATTTTTTTTTCTGTCTGTCGCCGCCCCGCCGTCGACACTGCGCTCGGGCGTCGGCGGTGGTGGGAGTTTCGTTCGGACGACGACGCGACGGTCCGCGGCCAACAGCAGCGCCAAGTCCGATTCCGAACGCATCAGTCCGATCTGTCCGCTCGCGCCGTCATGCCGGCCCGAGAACACAGCACTGGTTCTACGTCGTCTTCCGGTCCGCAACCGTCTTCTGCAGCAGTTCGCGAATAACGCTCTATTCGACGTAAACCCTAAATTTTCCGACCAATTCATTTTTGTAATATCATTGTAATTAGTGTCCGAGGAATCGTGTTTTTCTATTCAAAACAAAAGCTACATTTTTTTTTTCATTCCACTGAGCTTAAAAAAAAGCTATAATTATTTTTTTTTTCAAATTAAATCTTACGCAACCAAAAACATAATATCGTATAGGCATTATATTTAATTTTCACATCATAAATAAATGGCTGGAGAGTTTTCACGTTGACACCGGTCATTCGTAACTCGTAAGATTCGCACCATGTTCGCCATGTCACCGAGATGCAACCGTCTGAGGTAACTATTATAGTAAACTGGAAGACTTTTACCCTGTGTGCTGCGACGTCTGTATAATGATGTATCGAGGGATTGGCTTTACCTCTGATTCGTAATAAATAAGAGATCTCAAAAATAATAAAAAAAGCCCCATAAAATATTATTAAAATTCTTTATCAAAGGAAAATTTTTTAACGACACGTGAAATTCGCTTTTTAAAATTTAATAAAAAAAAAAAAACATCGATTTTTGACGTTTTTATGTAGTATTATTTTGATATACAATATAATTTTTAGTTGGACTGGAAATGTGTAGAATTGTATTCGATATTATATAAATCAAAGGTATTCTAAATTGTAGGTTGTACAGTTTATAGTAAGTCATAAAAATTATGAAAAGAATAATGTTAACGAAATACCACGCCGTTGTCTATAGACTCTATATTATATAGACATAATATAATATTATCTCGTTAGCATACAGACGATACAGTACCTATACAGCGTCGATTTACGAGTTATATAATATAACTAAAAAAGTATTAACATTCGACATACCAATAACGCATCTTGTCTGATACAAGTGGTAGTGTATTTGTTGATTTTTGTATAATATTATTCTCGTATTTTTATGTAAAAAATGCTTGTCATCGTTTCGCGAACATTTTCATTTAAAGATATCTATTGAATCTTGGTATCAATTACGTGCACAATTCACAGACTTCGACGCTAATTTTTTTTAAACCTTGTATAATCACTGGCAATTTTATTTCACCGATCGATACCTTAAAAAAAATTATTACAGATTACATAATTGTACGATTATTTTGTTTTAATGGTAAAAAAAAATATTTAAAAACAAATCTATTTTAAAACGTTTGTTGCTTTGATCAAAAGTCTTCTATTATAATAAATAATATGCGTGTGCAACATAATTACTATTTACGAGTACAAGTTTTAGTGATGGACAGAAACGCCGCGAGTCTATCATTAAGAGGATGCCTCGTAAATCGTTTCACACTAATAAAAACGAATTTGGACGTGTAACCATAGTTGAAAAACAAAAGTGAATACAAGACACGGAAGACGTGTGCTGTATCGTTTTTTTCCGTTTTCGTCGTAAAAAATTAAAAATTAACGTATTTTATATAAAAGCAAAAAAAAAATTTTTTTTTAAACTTAAAGCATGTCTTATAATGACGTGATGTAATACATTTCTACCAAACTTCCGCATTTTTTCCTATACATACAGATAACACAATATTATTATAACATAGGACCGGTCGTTAAATCCGTTCGTTTTCACAGGTGTTTGCTAGTGTTTTTGCCCGCCTTGGCAGTGGTGATGCTGTTGGCAGACCGATGTCTCGGATCCGATAACAACAATAACAACAACGGTACAGCAACGCCAACAACAGCCATCATATCGGCTTCCGAGCTGTCGTCGTCGTCGCAGTGGGCCGAATATTCGACGCAATCGCCACTGACAAACAGTGGCGGCAACGAGACGGCGGTCGGCAAACCGAGCAAGTTCGACGAACACGTGGAAGACTGGCAGTACGTGGACGATCCACTGAAGAACGTCACGGCGGTCGCCGAACCCGCGGCCGTCGCCGCCGGAAACTCGACCGCGTGCAAGACGTGCTTGATCGACAAGGCCAAAACGCGCCGGAACAAGCGCAACCACGACGTACTGTTGTTCAAGATGGCCGTCAAGCAGTCGCGACACCGGGACCTGTACGCGCAGCTGATCGCATCGGTGGCGGCCAAGCAGTCGTACCGGCGCAAGCGGTTCCGCCGTCAGGCCCCGTCGTCGGAGGCGGCTGAGTCGTCCACGTACAAGCAACTGTTCCGATACAAGCGGTACCGACGGTCCACCGCCGTCGACGACACGTCATCCGCGGCGGACGCGGACACGTCTGCGGCGGACTTCGCGAACACGGCCGCCGAAGACACGGCCGAGGACTTTTCGTTGGCGCGCTCGTCGGCCGCCAAACAGCTGTACCGTCGCAAGCGGTTCCGCCGGTCCGCGGTCGCCGCGTACCCGAACGGCGTGATCCGACCGTATCACTATAACAACAACCACCGGGCGGGGTATCAACAGCACGGGCTATCGCTGGCCGCCGACCTTCAGCTTCAGCAGAACCGCCGCCGGCGTTACCGGTACGCGGCCGACCCGTACCATTACAAGCGCAACGGCGCGGCCACGTCCTGGGACCGTTCCGCCGAGTTCCGGCGCCGGTACCTCAGGTTCCCGCCCACGCACGACGCCCCGCCGCCCGCGTACAACAACATCGTCGGCGGCGGCAACCCGTGGTCGCCGGCCGCCGTGCTGCCCGGCCACCTGTCGCAGCAGCAACAACAGCAACCGTTCAGCTACCTGCCGCAGTACCCGATCCAACCGCCGCAGTCGCCGCCGTCCATGGGTCCCAGGAGTCCGAGGCTCGTGTTCCGGGACCCCGTGGACCAGGGAACGCTGCAGGCGCCGTTCGGCGGGCCCAACGGACTCCAAGACCTGTTGGTCTCGCAGCCCGATGACGTCAAAGGTCAGTGTCAGCGAGCTTATATCGACGGGGGCTCGGGGTTGGGGGGGTGTATGTGGGGACCGCGGGGTAGTTTGATGTACGTGTCCTGCTCTTATGTAATATCGGTTTTTTTTTTAAATAATAAGTCCAAACGAAATCACGGCCGATAATATTATGTTATATTATATAAATCGACGCGAATAATAATAATAATAATAATAATAATGTAATGAGTGATGAGAGAATAATATTTTTTATTACGAAAGGGGGAAAAACGTGTTTGCTTGCGCGAATCACGGAGAGAAACGATTATAATAATATTCCTATGGGTAAGCACGACACTATAATATTAATATTATATATACATACAACAATACAATAATATAATAATATGAAAGCAGCTCGGCTGGTCGAGCGGTTCCGCGCGCGACGCTTACCGGTTTGTCCCGTTAACGAGTGTTGTGTATCATACCTACACTGCACCGGGCTGGTTTTTTGCGGCGATCATCACACACACACACACACACACCCGTTCCGGTGCCCGATTGCGTTACACAACTCGATGATAATAATAATAATAATAATAAATTAATATACTCGACATGTCCGATATGGCCACTGCCGTCGTGTGTATATTAATTCGTAGTAGTAGCAGCAGCAGCTTGCAGCAACAGCGGTGAGTGTCTATACGTAGAGGTATATACCGCGGTATAGTGCCGCAGGTGTGCTCCGCGTTGTTCACGTAATCTTCCTACCGGACGACGCGTTACGCACGTATCCGATTTTTACGACGACGCGATGACGGCTTGTTAAAGTCAAAGTTAAGATCGTGACGGCCGTTAAAATACGCGTATAATAATATATTATTATTATACCTGTATACCTATAGATGGTGTATAGCAAAACGATAAATAAATAGTTAACGGCAAATAAACTCGCGGCGTTCGATTTCCCACCGGCGGACCGTCGTTGTACGCTTTCGCTTTTTCCCGTAAACCGAGTCCGCCGACACACGCGCGAACATTATACAGGTACTGTCGTCGATTTCCGGACACGATTCCCTACCATCCGAGATCGTCGCGCGTCGTCTACGCTGCTGCTCCACCGACGGCGGATCGTAAGTTATTGTACACGACACATATTATATATACAGTAATAATGTTTAAATATTTTATACGTTGAGCGTTGTGTCTGTCACGACTAGCGACCATCGTCGACGTCCCGACCGCGGATATACAAAAATAGTTCTACCATGGACCGCGGTCCGGGACGTCGTCCGTGTGTACATAGAAATAAAAATAAAAACATTCTATGGTCACACGACCGTTCTTAAAATGTTTATTTTTTTCTTTTTCTTTTTTTTTTTTGCTATCGATTTAAGAATAAAATAAAATTAGCGTCATATATAGTTTAATATTAGGTATTACCCACCTATACGTATTGTTAAGTCGTCTGCGAGACGAACACCAGAAAGATTATAGACAGAGTTGCTGCTGCTGCGATGACGATCGGGATTTTTGACCCCGAAACCAGCCACGGCGTCTTGACCTCGAGATTCTTGATCCTTAATCTATTGTAGTGTCAACGATAGTCACCACCTCTCACCCCCATACGACAATACGGTATTAATTTAATATATTCAAAACCTCCCCGCGAGACCTCGCCGCCGTCACTCATGATGCCCGTTGAACGCTGATGGATAAGGGTTTTTATAGATTGTATTACAACGGTTCCACGCCGTGTACATATTATTCTGTAGTTAGAGACAGGTGCGTGTTTACATATACAGAGTGTTTCATCGAATATGCTCGCACATTTATTAAAATTCTGATTTTTTTGGGATTTTTTTGAAGTAGGTACCTATACTTAACTGAAGACCGTATTTTTACATAGATATTTTATATACTACCCGTGTCATCTCATGGCTGTATACTTTTCATTTTTTTTTTATTTCAAACGAAAACGTCTCATTGATATAAGCTAGTAATTTATTAAAGTACAGACGACTTTTATGATAACTTTTATGTACCAATCTAAATCAGAATTTTAACGAGTAGTTTTTGAGTTTTTTAATTTTGTACGCTTGAGAATATTTGATTCATTATAGGTAATACGTGTTAAATAATTAATTAAAAAATATTTTGATTTTTAAAAACTATTTGAGTATGATAAATATCAGCCCTAAAAATAAATGATATCTATACTATATTTCTGTAAGACCATTTTTAAAATCTATTACTTTCAGTGTAAACATTTCAATAACTTCTGTAAATATTTAAATTGTGTTTATCTACATCAATATTCAATATATTCATTTGTTTAAAAAAAAAATATCGATTATACTCGCATGGCATTAAAATCTAAATCATTGAAAATACTCCTTAAGTATATTATTATACTCACTTTTAAAAAATCAGAATTAAAAATGGGGGTGAGTATGGTCAAAAAATCACCCTGTATATTATAATATTATAATGGGGGTGTGTGGGACTTAAGATACGACAATATCATTATTGTTATACTGTCTGGATTCGTGTTATGTTGTTGTACCTACGGCATAATATACGTATCTAACAATGAGGCGTGACAACAAAAACTATAGCCCAGGACAAACGTATTATTATTATTATTATTATTGTTGTTGTTATCGTGCATCCTCTCCAAATATTATATTATTTAACGCGTATTATAATGGGGTACGGCACACATCACTCGTACTCAAATCTCCACCGGTACAGGTGTGTGTGTAAAATCAGATAGAGATAAAATGCCGTTTGAATATATACCATCATGGGAACGCAATATTATGCGTCTAAAGCTAAAGCGCCGAGAACTGAAAAATTAAAATATATTGCTTATCAGGGGCTTATACAATACTAATATATAAACAACTGTGTAGAGTTGCACTTGTGCGTCCCGTGTGGGTTAGGCATGTAATTGGTGTTCCATATGACTTCCTACGTAGGTACAATATAATATTATTAACTGTAAGTAACTATAGATAATGAGTTTGGAGCGTTTAAATCCGGTATTTTTGTGCATGATTAATTTAGAAATCAACTAATAAAATCGTGTCACGTGGGAAAAAGAAGTGAATCGAGTCAGGTTGATCACCTGCAGCTTATCGTTCCCGGGACTCCGATAGAATGTTTGTAAAAAAAGATTGTATTACAAGTATTTATTTTTTGCAAGAGCATAATGAACCCACTTGTTATCTACGTCTCACAGGCATAGATGATAGTGAATCTGCGTTTGGTAGAACCAATTTTATGTTGTTGTTTTTAATATTCGAGTGAATTGACTTATTTTTAAATTTAAAGGTAACAATAATAATATTATCTTGCACATCTATAGGCTTTATATTGATATATACCTACATTTTAAAGCGAGTTATAAACATTTTTAAATCATACTATATAATATGTTTTACATAGTTATGTATTATGACTTCCGTTTAAAATCAAAATATCAATAAAATCCTATGAGATTTACTAGATAATATTCTTATGTTTAAGAAAACTTACCCCACATGTGTGTTTTCCGTCTTACAGACATATATAACATAGCAAATTTGTGTTTAGAAAAACCAATTGTGTGCTGTTATTTTAATATTAGAACAACAAAAATTATTTGATCATTTATCATAGTTAAACGTAAAAACATTATCTGTGATTAAGCGTTAACTTTTTGCAATATTGGTATATTTAAGCTATGGATATGAGTATTTGTACTTGTAAGATATACAATATTCATATCTCGCTTAAAAACTTAAATATCGAAAAAAAGCCTGTGCTTAAGCACAGATAATGTTTTTACCTTTAATTTTGATAGTAGGTCAATTCAGACTTTAATATTTATAAAGCTAGCAACACACAATTGATTCTACTTAACGTAAATTTGTAATGCTGTATGTTTTTAAGACAAAAAATGGCCCTCTTAATTTTTAAAATATTAGATCTTATTGATATTTAAATTTTATAACGTATACCTATAAAAGTATTATTTACTTTTGTTGACCATTCAATTTTCTATAATTTTCTCAGATTGTTTTTTGTTGGTATTGAGAATGATCATCACTTATCACTATAATATGTAAGGGAGTTCTATTTAGATTAATAATATTGTAATTAGTTAATTATTAATTACTGATATAATATTTAAATTAGAATATTATATTACATTATACACGCACGATTAACACTTTTATAGCTTCCAGATATGTTTATGAGTAGATATATTATAACACAGAGGATTCTTTGACATTAAACAGTAAACACACAAATAAAATTATTAACATTTTATTGTACCTACCTATACTGAAAGCGTGATGACATAGCAATAATGTTTAAACAATTGTATTTTTAACACGGACGCAATAAAATAAGACTAATTAATAATAATAGTTTGGTAGGACACGGACTCTGTATAAAATGACTTATTTTCATCGACAACCCTGATAAACACAATAAAATATTAAATCAAACTATTAACATTAATATAAAGATACCTAATAGTAAAACAATAACGACTTGACTATAATATTATGATATTATACGATTACATCCGACCATATTGGCTACGAGCACGTTTAAGACCTCGGGACCCGTACCAAATGTAAAAAAATGATCAGGTGAAGACGGTGGATGATGTTCACAGATGAATGGACCGACTTGGAAGTAGACAGCAAGCGCAATAGTTTGTGCAATACAGGAAGCTGCGAATTTTTGTTAACTTGCTGGATGGCATCCGGTTACATTGAGAGCACCTGTGGTGGCTTCCTATACGTTTGTTGCGACCGAAATTCCGCCAAAACGAACGAAAATATTGCTATCAATACTAACAGAGCGTCGGTGCCGGTCGACTATGGCCCAGTGACTAACGATCCCAGTAAGTCACCGCCGGTCCGCGGTTTTATTGCCTATACACCTTGTACATCACTATACTTTATACTGTTTTATTTTTTCATTCTTCATTTCTTGTCTAACGATAACGCTACAAACTGTATAATAACCATAATACGCATATTATTACTATATTATATGATTACGACCTGCTTCTGTATAAACTTCACAAACCGTCGCTCAAAGACACGACACGTACGACATAATATTATACAGAATGATTTTTGATATTTTTACGTATAACACATTGACACGCATTACTTTGAAAACTATTAACAATAGGAAAATATTTTAATTTACACAAGCTGAATAATAACTCTAAAAAAAAAAAAATCCTTTAAGTTTTTACTTTTATGAATGATAACATACATTTTTATTTTATATTCCTGAGTCGAATCTTATTAGAAGTACCTATATTTTGTTATATAAAATTTGAATTACAAAAGTGTACATTATTATTAGGTACTACAAATTACATATACCTACGTATATTTTAAGCTTAAATGAATCAATCAGTGGACCATCAGTTTTTATAGTACCCCTATGCTACTCTACTTCGCTTGTTTAAACTTTAAATACTTATAAGTTATAACTATATATGTACTCATTTAAAACTCGAGTTTTATACATACAAATATTCAGAAACCTTTTTAAAACTGAATTTTAAATTAAAAATAAATGGCGTTATTCAAAAAAATAAAAATTACAATGATAAACAACAATAAAACATAAAAAAATATATTTGAAAAATCCTATTTTTTAACTTTTAATAATCATCAAAAAATTAAAAAAATTAAATAGTTTTTGAAATGATAATGAACGGCTTACTCATACTTGGTGTCTTAAAAAATTATCCTGTTAATTTTATATTAAACTAAAACCAACAATATCCATAACTTTTTAACTTATACGCGACTATACACTACATCAAAATCAAACATTGTAATATTTACTTTAAATACGCTAATTTATACTTATATCGAAACATATGTCATATTTTACATTATAAAGTATAAATAATACCATCGTCAATAAACATTATTTACAATCCTATAGTCGAAGATACAAGTACTTGGCGTATTATCGTAGTAAGGGTGGTCTGTATTAGAAAGTTATACGTAATATACCGTACTGCTTATAATAATATTTTATAGAAATCAAAATATCTTAACTGTACTCATTTTAGATGTACCAACTTAATATTGGTTGTGCGAAGTAAAGTTTTTTCCGTCTAAGTAGGTAACAAAATTAAAATGTAATAATCAATGTTATGTTATTAAATATAAATATAAATAATAAAATAATACAATTATGTTTTCAAAATTTTAAATAATTGTCAGTTTTAAGTAATACATTTAAACCAATACAATTGTTTATATGATTTAAATTAGTTTCTATATCAATTTTAAAACAATTAATAAAATTAGGTATTTTTACTATTTATACTAGGAACTTATATTTTGATTATGTTTGCTTGGTTCCATTAAACTTTAAATTTTAATCTAGGTAGCGGAACCAATATACCTTTTTTGTTAATAAAAATATGTCCTAGAAATAGGAATTCTAAATTAAATAAATTTAAAAAAATAATTTAAACTTGATACCTACATTATATTATTATAATTTATAACACTAATAACCTTGATATCACAGAAAAAATATCAATAATTCAAAAAAATTATAAATATCTTGCGGAATCGATAAAATCCACAATTCGAGTTATGAAATTATTACCTATTGTTATTGTATTACAGTTCGGATTTCCGTTCAATGGACAGTCATTGTTGCGTCTATAGTCTATCCAAGACTATGACAAAAAGCAAAACCGGTGAAATCGTATGCGGTTTTCACGACGTTTCGTCTGTAATATAATAATATAATATATAATATCGGCGACTTGCGATTTTCGCTGGGAAATCGTCACCGCGGTCACCGCGTCGGTAATCGGTATAATATACATAACCTGTACATTATAATTTATAATATTACAGTGTTGCACAGTTGCACTATTATATTCTTATTATTATATTGACTAAAAATTTCCGGATTACGACGGTATGGGTTTACTGTCAGTGTCATATCATATTATGGACGCGACCGGCGTATATTATTAATATTATCATTATAACGCGTTTACATGAAGTTTCTCGACTGGCGAGAGACAGGCAAGTCGAAACGGTTTGATCGAATTAAAAAAAAAAAATAATATTAACAATAATAGCTTAGGCCAATATGATAACTTAGTAATATAATATTATTATTACAATCCGACAGTCGACGGCGACGGAAGCCGTTAGAAGGGTATGTAGTGGGAGGTAATTTTTCTCCGCGGATCAATCATATATTATATCATGATATTATGTTATAGCGTACAATGCGGCTTTCTAAGTCGTAGTCATTTGTATTATTATAATATTAAATTATTACGCTAAACGCGTGCGGCCGTTTAACAACGATATCGCATTCACACCATGTCGTCATATGTCGCCCGGCATATAATATTATAATATAATAATAATGTATAAGTACGTCTGTATAATAATATTATGATAATGATAAATAAAAACGTAATGCATTAATATTATTACTTGCACGAACCATAGTGGTTGGCCGGTTGTAGGTATAATATTATTATACGTCATATCCGCGTATTCAAGCCATGTATTATAAACGAAGAGTAGGTTAAATAATAAATAATAATATAATATAACAATGATAACAGTAATAATCGACTCGATCACAGTTTAGTGTCTTTCTATTCGTGCAATTTTCTACAGCGGTATACAAATAGCTATTAATGCCGTCATGTAGATGTCATCGACTGTATTTCGCTTTTTGATCTTCACGGGTATAGTTGTATTCTCGACGAAATATTCTATCTCGTCTTCTTGATCGCCAGCCTTGTGCCCACGGAAACTTCTTCTTTATTCGTACTATTCAAAGCTTGAATTGTATTTATTGGCTAAGAACGAAATCAATTTTGAAACTTGTATCTTGCATTTTTACCTTTTATTGAAATCACCGAGTACCGGATAATTTAATTCATTTTATGAAAACTAATATAGTCTTTCAACAATCAAAAACTGATTAAGTTATGTTCAACATCGCAAACGCTAAAATTACTATACGATTTTGTGCACGTATTGGTGTACATTTTGTTTTGAAGTAGTTATAATAATAATAATTATTCTAATAGTTCACTTTATAGTTTATACTTTTTAGGAAAAAAAAATTGATTAATAATAATCAAAAATAAAATTTTGCTGATTTGTTTTGATAAGTTGGAAAATGTTTGTAAAGTGAGGCTTAGGTTTAATTTTAATCCTTATTATTATCTTATATATTATATACTATACAAAATTTGAAAATATTCTAAAAATTTGTTGAATATTAAAAAAAAATCTTAATTTTTCTTGAAACTGAATGGATAAAATATCTACTTTTATATTCTCGAGAAGCTAGAAATTTATCTCACAATTATTCTAGCTTATAGTAGAGAAAGCTTTAAATTTAGTTTTCCAACAACATTTGGTATTGACAATTTAGTCCAATGATTATGGGTGATGAATGCATTCTTATAAACCGTGTTTTGTTTTTATTTTATTTTGAGTTAGTATATTGATAGAAGAATTTTTTAAATATAAAATCTATTATAGAATCAAGTATCAACCAGTTACTGGTTAATATAATCAAAATTACCTCTACCGATAATGTGATCGCATTAAGCGGAACTCTGTGATCTATTATTATTAATATCATAGTGTAGAAAGCGATTTTTTTTACCGTTCGTTCTTAGCCACGATAGTTTTTGTGCGAAGGACGCACGCTGCTCTATGGCCTTTCGCATCATGGCAATAATATTAAATATGATAATATATAGGTAATATAGACAGTGATTCGTAGTTGTAATACCGTAATCGATCTCAAGTATAATATTATATCCGATTCGACCTAACCGCTCATAACAATAATCACATAATTTTAAGTTGTTTACTTTTTTATGATATTTCATTGACATATCCAATCCCTCCAACTTTTAAATACGCATATAACAGAGTCAATAGTTTTTTTTTTTTTTAATTAGAATTAGATGATTATAAAATTAATGTTTTTTTAAATTTTTCTTAATGTATAACACTAGAAGGTATACACTTAAAATAAATAAGGATATTTTTTGTTTACACTTGTAACACATCAATATTACGTCACAAGCTCAGGAAGTTATGCCGTGTACATTTATTCTCTATATATGTCGAACACCCGAAAGCGGAATTTTCAGAAAATTATATTTGAATGGGCACTTATTAAATAATTGGTGTTGTCTATTGATTAAAGTGTGAAAGTTCGACCAATTTCTAGTAACTTAGAGTAGTGGAAAAATAAAATCAAACTGTTTTGGCGATCAAAAACGACATTATAGATTATATCTCGTAATATAGTCGGATAAGAGTTTTTATTGCAAGTTATTGTACTAAAATCGTGTCTATTCCTCCACTATCTTGCTTTCCATCTAAATAAACGGCGATAAGAATTTAATTTTACGATAAATTTTTACTATTGATTATAATGACAATACATATAGACTCTTTTTTTTTTTCATGTAAAATAGAATCATGTTTAGAACATTTATATGACAAAAATAACTCTTTTAAATGATTTTAGATTATTATACTTAATAAAATTATAATATTACTATAACAGTATAATATGTTTGTTTTTTTGAAATACCTATTCAATATTATAATATTGGCCTGTTTTTCAATCGGTATACTAACAAGTTTACTCATTAATCACCATCCTATTATTTATATATTTTTATAAATTCTGATTTATGAAATTTTCATACTTTTAAAATATCATACTTTCAAATATTTAAATTTTTTTTATTTTTTAAGAAATGTTTGTGGTAATATAAACTTCAGATAATTTATTACAATTAAAAAATTTTCCCAAATCACACAATTTTAGCCAACTAATGTTAGTCAATATAATTTTCAAATCTTTATATAGTTCTCATATTTTGTAAATAAATTATTTTGGAATATTTTTTGTATTTACATATTATCGAGATTAATAAATGATTATGAAACTACAACTCTTCAAAATGTTGATCAAGGTATATTAAAATGTTCAAGAATAGCATCTGTTTGATAAATAACTATAGAAAAAAGTGATTCTCATTTGAAAAAAAATGTCTGTATCAAACAACAAAAATCAAATTATTTGACATATGATCATTAATAAATAATAATTAACTTTTATTATTATTGTTATTTTTTTTTTTTTATTATTAACAAAATTCATTATTAGCTTATCTTTTACAGAGCTGAACAATAAGCTTAATTGATAAAATAATAATAAATAACATGAAAATAAAAGAATGCCTCTCATTGGACATATTAAAATTTTCATTATTAAAGTAAAAATGGGGTGATCATGCGTGGTGAATCACATTGTATTATACTTGTATAAAAATATTATGTTAAGCATTTTGTTTTTCACGAAAGAAAAAGGTTCGATCAAAGTTTGGTACTGTCATTAGACTATTGGTTGTTAACCAAATAATGAAGTATTACTTCATGTTTTATTTTGGATTGTAAATTTTATAGAATAAATAATAATAATAATAAGTAAAATTAGGATATGGTTGTAGATACTACCTATACACATTGCTACTCGCACGCGACACTTTCAAATTGAACAGGCGTCAAAATTAATGTTGTTGCAAACGATGTTTGTAGATTTCCAGTCATATATTATAAATTGGTGGATATTATACGTAACGCCTTTCTGACTGTAATCGCACGGTCTTATATTATTTGATTAAGAAAAAAGTAAAAATTTCTCGAAACAACTTTCGACAATGACAAATACTATGAGCGATTATTATTAGTGTTACGCGTGAATGTTTAATTAAATATGTATACCTACGTAATACGTATTAGTCATTAATATTGTTATCATGTGATCAGTGATTGGAAGTACGCCAATATAAATTATTGTTATCTTCGACTAGAGCCTATACTATTATTAATAGTATATTATGTATATTATATTATTATGTTATAATTTTTCGGTAGGTAACTGTATACCAACTGTAATTTAAACATGCATTTTTAAAAAACGTTTTACCTGTACGAAAATCAGCACCACAGTGAAAGTAAAAATACCAAAACACAACACAACGTTTTGACTTATAAAATATATCATACCTACTATTCATACCTATACCGAATGGACATTTTAATGAACAAAAACTGTAGTTGTAGTCTAACCATATTATTAATATATTATAGTTATCATCATTTTTATCATTTAAACTAATGTCTACTTTAACTCATCTGAAAATAACATTTTATAATAATATATAACATGGTGTATTAAAATATTTTGTTTTCGTCGCGGCAGGCCATTGAATCGTATACGTTTATTGTAATAATAATGATATCAATTATTACATTATTTGCAATGGTTTTAATATATAAAATAAGTATAATGTAATATGGGTATTGATTGGTCGGCTATATGTTTGCAATGATTAATAACTATACTGTGCATATTACACAGAATATTGAATAATGTACACATAATACTATTAACGATATCTTCTAATGTTCGCACACTATACCGGAATATTAATCGTGCTTGTAAAAACGAGTTGTTATTTGATAATATACAACAATAATATTATATTTATACCTACTTGACATAGTAGGTAATATAACAATGTTGAACTAAATAAAGAAAAAATCATGCCCCTTTGATCGGGTCCGATGATATTATCATACGTAATATTATAAATAAGTTTTGGGCTATGAAATAAAAAACCAAAATACAGGGTCAATTTTGTAGCCCCAAACCGATATTAAGCATATTATACAGTATATACAATATTGAACATACATAGCATATAATATTTTATGTATTTATGGTAATACAAGTATTTAGAAAGTGGTTTTGGTGCACTACATGATCGTCATAATATCATATAGACGAATATATCATTGTAAATACTATAGTTTGACTCTATTGTTATATTATACAAAAATGCAAAAACATATACGTACATACAATATACGATATACCTAATAATAATAATTAATTATATCAGACTTATTGTTCATAATATGATACACGATTTATTCAAGGCAGGGCATTTCTGATTTAACACGTTAATGTCGAATCATTTTTAACATTTTAACGGAACGAATTACACATATTTTTTCTTATTTATTTTTTACGAATCTTTTTTAATACCTACCTATAGTAATTTTAATACATTTTTGTCATCTTTATTAAAATCGAAAATCGCTATAAAAACAAATCAACTTAACTATCAAGCTAATAAGTCTTACTGAATTTCGCAATTCATAATTCAAAGTACAAAGTGGCATTTATTTTTAATTACCCGATCTTGCTTTTATAATAAATACTATAATACATATTTATGAAATTTGGCATAAACAGCACATCCATGTCAGACTAATTATGTATAAAATGTGATTAATTAAGAATCTAAATTCATTATTTCTGAAAAGTTATATATTATTAAAATTGTTTTATTTTACTATTTTGAATTATACAATTTATTTTTAATTTCATATTACGAAACAGAAAATTGTTTAGAGTATATTTCGATTTTTATAAAAATTTTACTAGTAATAAATTAGTAATCAAGTATTTTAAGTTTAGAAGAGGAGAATAAAGTGATACAAGGGTACTCCACAAAATGTTGGTTCACCGTTTATTTGAGCTTTTAATAACTAAATTATTAACTAGTCATTTAATTTCTATAAATCGAAATACTCTGGAAATATTCTACTTGAATATGAAATTGTGAGATATCATTTAGTAGAGTAAAAAACTTATGAAAAATGATAAAAATAAATTGAATTATGTATTATATTTTTTCAATAAACTATGTAAATTCAAATGAATTTTATATTTTTAAAAAAGTTGAAACTTTTCGAAATAATGATTGTAGATACTTAAATATATATACATTTGGTGGATGGTATATAAAATAAACTAGCACTTTATATGATCAAAATGTATGCATATTATCTAGGTTGTGGTGTTTCGGTGGCCAAGCAACAAGGAGCGCAAAGAAGAATTGTTGGAGGCGACGAAGCCGGGTTTGGCAGCTTTCCATGGCAGGTAAAAAACAACAACCACAACAATATAACATAATATATTATGTTAAGATAATATCATAACAATAACGATAATAATACCTGTTTAGTATAAATATAAAATCTAATAATAATATAATATGTATTACATTGTAATATAACAATACAATAAATAATAATAACACCGTGGTACCGCTAGAAGTGTACGGTAATTATTTCACGAGCATAATATTGCCGCAGTCGCGATTCCATAATGATAATACAACGCGATCTTGCCGTTCACCTTATTAAATTAACGATAATTCACCGTGAGTTTTCCCGAATAAAATAAAAATACTTTAAAAAAGTCACCGCCGTCGCGTAATACAACAATAACAGAATAATAACAATGTACGTATCAGCCAATATTGTATTGTAATGATACGTATTAGTCTACGACCTATCGTCGTCGTCGCAGAAAACAACGGATATTAATTTTAATTAGGGCTAAGATTTATATTATACAATATAAAATAGTTAAATGTGCATTTCATTTTGTTCGAATATATAAAAAAAAATACAAATAATAAATTTAATGTGCAACGAATTCAGCAATATTTTCCAATAAGATTATGTAAAAGAATTTTAATTTGAAAACAAATTGAATAAATTTACTTTTTATGTAACCTCAATCATTTTTGTTACTTTTACTTTTAAACACGTCCACGAATAACATTGTCCAAGAACATTTTTAATAAATTTTTAGATTTTTTTCATCAAAAATTTTCATTGTTATTATTATTTTTGGTTATTTGAATTTATTTATTATTTATTATACATTTATATTTGATTATTTTTGAAAAATCAAATCACATATTAATTAATACAAACCCTTCTTATCAAATCAATTTATTTTTAGAGGTTACTTTAAATTTTTATTGTAATTTATTTCGTATCCGTAAAGCTCTTAGATGTATTGTACTATTTATTATTATTATTCCTACAGTACAATATTTAGAACTCAGAATGTAATAATTCATTTATACATATTTATATTTAAATTTTTGATAACATTTATGAAAAATGTTCACTATTTTATATTTACTTAAAATTCAATTACAATGTTTACCTATGCATTAACAAATGGTAATTATAAATTTAACATACACTGATAATGTGATAATGTTAAATCTTTGTCCTAAAACATTGAACAAAATATTTTTTTTTTCATACGATTCACCTAAAAAATATTCGTCCCTTGTCCTCTATATATGCTTAATAACCGAACTGGCCTGTACATTTTCTCAATCTCAACTCAGCCAAATGCACATAGCGTAGCGTTGTCGAATGATTTTTATTCATCTGCTCAACGAAAACATCGTTAAACGTATTATTACCATCGACGCGTGTCATTACCGCAATAATCGTTTTCGAACGCGACCACTGTCGCCGCTGCCGCCGTTTGATTTCTAAAACACGACGACGATACACCTATCCATATAATTTATACAACAACATTTTATGCATTTGAAATACTGTGACGCTCATTATACAGTCGCGTCGTATTATATTATTAAATCATTAATAACATCGATCCGGACGACGGAAGGTGAAACGGATTCGAGCAATCTGCGGCGCCGGTCCGGGTTTCTTAACGGGTGAGTCTGTCGGTGTTTGGAGAATATGCGTACCGCGAGCAACTTCGCCTAATACATATGTCTGTACACAATATACATAACAATTTAATAATTAATGTGTAAAAACAAAAAAAACGTACTCGTAATTAATAGAAAATAGGTATATACAATTTTAAAATATTATTGAGTATAAATCAAAATTGTTTTATATAGATAATACATATAAGTACTAAAATATTAACTTCCCAGGGGCGGATCCAGAAATTTATCAAGGGGGAGGGGGGTAATTAAATACGTAACGCTGAATATAACTATTATTTCTCACAAGTCACGATGTAATAAATTGTATGTAATAAGCTCAAGGGAGGAGTAATTACACTATTACCCCCCTTAGATCCGCTACTGTAACGTCCCTACCTTTTTGAAACTTAAACACAATATACTGGTATTATACATCAGACATGAACTCAATTGTGATTCATGTAGTTCAATAATTTTCACAAATACTTTATTTTTTAATAATTACACTTACAGTAGCGTATTGGGATTAATAATAAATTAATGTATTATCTATAAATGGTTCTAGGCTTATATTCGAATCGGATCCAGTCGGTGCGGTGGTTCGTTGGTGAATAGGTATCACGTAGTAACAGCCGGTCACTGTGTTGCCAGGTAAGTCGATTTTTAATCCTAATGTTATTAACTATGGTAATTTCGATTTCGATCAAAAATCAACAGATGCTATATTATAAGTTTATAATTTTATAAAAGCTGTTTTGCTATATGTATATGATTATAATATATTAGTGCAATAATCGTACTTGCCTTGCAGTGCTGTTTACACACGCATTTCAAAAGATACAGCGATGGTATCATACATACATTAATGTTTTTTTAAACTGTTGACATAATACAATTATATTATATTTAAAACTTATTAATAAGTGAAATTGTATTATAATTTTTTTTCTTCTATATGAAAGTGAATTTTATTTTAATTTTAATTTTTCTATTACTACACATAATTGCAAATTAACGTGAGTACTTCACTTTGTAATTTTAATCAATTTAGAAATTCTTACACGTAAACTTTTTAGATAGATTAATCGTTGTACATGAACTTAATATAGTTCCTTCTAAAAGTTTATATTTAAGAGCATATGTTCATGATAAGCGGACTTCAAACGCTACACAAAAAGTACGTATTTTATTTTACTTGAACGAATTTTGTCTAAGTAACTATTTATGTGTATGTAAAATATGTAATTCAACGCAGACATTTCGTAGATTAAAATGAAAATACAATGTCCATGAATATGATACGGTCAATTTTAACTGCCATTTTTCAAAATAAAATCAAAATGTAGGTCAAATTCGAAAATAATAAACCATTAAATTATATTAATATAACGGGATCGAACATTTTTTCTTAGTAATTCCTAAGCTGGATTCACATTTACGTACATACCAATATTAGGCTTAATCTACCCTTAAAATGTCCTAAATTTTTGCACGTACGCAATACAGTGTTATTTGATTTTGAAATTACACTCCCACTGATATCAAAAATCTATAAAAATCAAAAATAAGTCATGAGATAATTAATAGAACATTTCTATTAATACAGTTTTTGCACTGAATACTTTTTTACGAAGCGGAGGACTTTGATATACATGTCAATATCACGCGTGCTAGAGCAAGGTACTTGAAATATCATAGAAATATAAATTATTGTTCGAAAACATGATTCTATTATTAGTGTAAACCTTATTTATGAATAAAATACAAAAGTCCTCCTAGAAACTAAACTATTACTTTTTAGAAATTTTATTTGTGATATTCATGTTTGTAGTGATTTTTTTTTTTTTTTTTTTAATACTTATTTTTGTCATGTTTTATTCCACGAACATTAATAACAAATAACACAAATTTTTTATCATAATTTCTGTGTGATTAACTGTATAATACTCGTATTATAGTGTTGATACGACAATGCCCTACAAATTTAGGAGTATAATATAAATAATTAATAATCGATCGACTATTATAACAGAAATAATCGGGGCATATTTTCGTTATGTCAATTATTATAGACTATAGTTATATTATGTATGGCTATGATGTTGTAAAAAATAATAAAAATAATAGGAAGATCAAAGATTCAAAGAGACAAAATACTAATATCGAACTGATTTCCAAACTTTACATTATTTTCTTACAATATAATACAAATGTATGTATATTTGAATATATTTTTAAGTATATATCTTCACATATCTTCACAATAAGACACATGTGTACATACGGATGACGAGTTATGGCGCAAAAGTGTTTTAACCGATAATTTTATTAACGTTTAGCAAATTATTTTCAATTTTCATGCCATTTTATCGGACAAGCGTACGTGTACGTCTTATTACCGCATTATAATATTATAGTAAAGGCGTAAAGTAAAACTACGTATAATATCGCATCGGAGTATTTGGGAACGACTAAAATGCAGTAAACACGTCTCTTATGCGTTTTCTCTGTCCGCAGGGCGTCAGCGCGACAAGTACAGGTGACGCTCGGCGATTACGTAATCAACTCTGCGGTGGAACCGTTGCCGGCGTACACGTTCGGCGTCCGCAAGATCAGCGTGCACCCGTTCTTCAAGTTCACGCCCCAGGCAGACCGGTTCGACGTGGCCGTGCTCAGGCTGGACAGACCGGTGCAGTACATGCCGCACATAGCGCCCATCTGCTTGCCGGACAAGGGTGAAGACTTTTTGGGCCACTACGGATGGGCCGCCGGATGGGGAGCTCTGCAAGCCGGTAAATAAATAATATTATACATTAGCTATTATGCCATAATAAAATAATATATGATTATAATTTTGAATGGCGAAATGCGAAAACCGACGGCGATAGTTGCATATAGTCGCGGTATTATCTCACCTTGCGCTAAATATGAGGCACCCAAAAACATTCCTATTCAAATATAGGTATAGTTACACATCGATTATTAGGGATGAGCCGAACTTGAATTTCCTCAAATTTCAACTCGAATCTGCTGCTCAGATCGATTTCAACATTTTTTTTTAACTTTAAAAATTAAATTAATTTTAACAGATTTTAAAAATATACTTTTGAGCTTAAACAGTTTAACAGAGTTATCGTTTTATAAAATATTGAATCTACCATCGCATTCATATGGTTCGATAACTTTAAAAATATTAGTGAACCGTTTAAAAGTTACAAGTTTTACTGACGGGCTTGGAAATAGTTTCAATGGGATAATCCCCCGTATGCCTACCACCAATCACCGCCTATGCTTTTTATGTCGTTGGCGTTCTTCGACGCGAAAAAAGACCGATGGCCGCCAACACGATCACACAAAGAGTGTGTCCACAGACCATTCAATATTAATATGTTTGCTATTATAATAAGATACACCACACCAAGTAAACGCATATTTTATATTAGGTCGGGATCGAGAAATCATTTTTTTTTTTTTTTTATAACTCACCAGTTATACTACATTATACGTACCTATTTATAACGCTGCGTCATCTGTAGATTTATCATTTACAACGGACCGTGGTATTTCAATATGCGTATACATACCTACATAATATAAATATGCGTTTCAAATCGAGGTTCAATAATATTACAACGTTTAGTCGCCGAACCAACTTTTCCAATAAATCACATACCTGCTGCGTACAATATAATATATAGTAAAATATATAGTTCGTGTAGGTACACGTAAACAATAATATCACATCGTCCATACTCCATATCATCCGTTTGCCTGACGGATGGTCTGCTGTCCCGCAAGCTAGCTCCGGCGGGAGAGAGTGGGCGTGGCGAGACTGCTTGTAGCGATATTATTATTCGTAACTCGTAAGTTGAACGTAAAGCGGAGATTTTTATAAGTACTGATATTTTTACGTGGGCGACGCTCGTACGTATTCTGCACTGCTAGTTATTATATTTGCTTAAAACGAGGTATATAATGCGGCTCGATTTGAATATGGTTCAACTAAATTGGAACTTGAGGAATAAGCCCCCGACATTTTCATATAGTGCCCCAAATATGTATTAGATAATAATATGTCATGCTAAATATTTCCTTCAAAAAAGCATTACAAGACTGTTTTTCAAAAAAATAAAAAAAAATAAAAATATAATATAAACCACTTGCAAAAATATTTTGTATAAAAGTGAAGTCTCTTAAATTGGCAATTAACAAGAAAAAAATAGAGCCTATTGAAAACAAATGTATAAGCATTGTTATAAGCTTTATATGTTTTGTGTTTCAATAGCAGAGGTGTAGCGACGACGAATTCAATTATTCGTTTAATATTATATTTTGTTTGTTTCTTAGTTGATCGATGTTTATTATTTAATGTCCAAACACTTGAGGGCGTACACTCGAACATAAATATTGCCACTGATCCGTGTACGTATAACACGTGTACTCATATAATAGCCCCAACGACCACTGTAGCCTATTCTTTACAACCGGTTTTTTTTATATACTTTTTTTTTACCATAATTATTAATATTATACAGTATACATCATTGCCGTGCATTGCCGACACGTCACTTAATTTTCTTCGTTGTCTCTGAACAAGGACGATATTACTAGTAAACGAAACGAGTTAGTCTTATCATACAGTAAAAATGACTCTTCGCCTAATATGTTATTATATTTCGTGTAATATATATCTCGTTAGGTACCTACGTCGTGTAAGTCTATATAATGCGATCGTTTACACCTCGGAGGAGGTTATTAAAAAAAATTATATTTGTATATTCATCATCGTATACGCGTTGACACGGGAGCCAAATTCGAACAGGTTCGTTTTTATTGATTATAGTATTTACCTACCTACTGATTGTTTTTTTTTCAAACTGAGGTTAATAAATAAAAATACAAAACGTCAAACAAGACTAAAGGGTAAACTTAAATTAATGCTCAGATTTTGGTAATAATAATTGATAACAATATCAATCAATTTGAAAATAATTTAAAATTGTCAATACATACGAGCTTATAGCAGTTTTTTATATATTATCTTTATATCATAAGTTTTTATTCATTGTTATTTTTTTATTATTTCTGTTTTTCAAACATAACTTTTAATGTAATTTGACCTTTAAGTCTTTTAAATGTACAATACACATTTTGTGAGATTTTCGCACAGAATTAGTACTTTTTAGTCTTTTTAGTAATGAAATTCGGCTGATTTTTTAAAAATTAATAATAAATCCACCCTGACTCATTTTTTAAACCATATAATTGTTATTTTTTTAAATAACCTCTGTGAAGTGATGATATACTTAATGATATAATTATTGTATGATAAATTTTAATTTTATTTGTGTTAACAAATGGCCTTTAAAGAGTTAAATCAAATCGTTATTTTTTATTATAATAATTACTAACTATACTTTTACAAATAATTATTTATATTTTAATTATCAGTCTGTGTACTAAATTTAATCATTTTACTATTTAGTCAATATAAATTTATAATTTTATGCTCCATAGTTTTTTATTATATGCCTATGCCTTGCAAGTTTTAAATATCATGTTGTCACTTAATCAGTGGTATTTTTTTTCTAATTGATTATTTTTAGTTGACCTTAATGCTCTCCGAATCTTGGAAAATTCCATCAGGCATTTATATAATATAAGGTTTTATAGAAAATTAACAAAAAATTCACATAGATTGGACTAAAACCCAAGTTTTTGTCTACTCTGTTTTAACGGCTGTCGAGTTTTAACCATAAATAGATTTTATTCATATCTAAATATTAATTACAGTAGATACCTATAACAGCTGACTCGAATCAATTTCAACTTTTGGATACGAATATGTCATTAAAAGAATGAGTGAGAGATAAAGAGAGAGTACGAGAGAGAAAGAATGCTTGTGTGATCGTGAGGGGAGAGAAATCGATAAATATTACACACCGATATACCGTTAGTGTATAGTGTCATCCGTATTTGATTTAGCGTGTTTTTTTTTTACGAGCCTACTGATCTATAAAATTGCGGAACCACGGTAATCCTGTGTGTTACACATATAATTAGAATTATGCATTTCGACAGCCACAGAAAAAAAAACAGATGTAACTATACGACTACGTATAGATGTGTTTCATGCGACGACCTCGATAACAGTTACGCGAACGATGCAATAATTTGTGTCCTTTTGTTAGGGTTTCTATGTTAAATTGGTGGACAGGAGATGACAACACGCGTTTACTAAAATATTCGTATTATTATTGGGCACGTTCCGGGGCACTTGTACAATGCCATCGCGAAACATTACGCTAATTATACAGCATATGGTATATTGTGGTATATAATAATATAATATAACGCCACAATAATAATAATTATATTAACCAATGTTATACCGTTAACAACCGATGTTCGTTGTAATAAATATCTACAGGCCAAAGGTGAGCGAAAATCGATTGTATCACAATAAATTAACTACGAGACCATATCGTGTGGAATATAAAATCAGTGGCGCAATCAGGAATTTTTCATGGGAGGGGTCCATAACAAAATTAACCATCTTAATTTTTATAAACAATATATGTTTATATTAACAATATATTTTTTAATTAGTATTATTATTTTAAATATTAAATGAGTGCTAAAATAGACATTTCTCAAAAAAAAAAAATCAAAGTGGCGTTTTATTTATTAATTTATAATATAATATGTAGTTAACAATAAGAGTCAAGGGGAGGGTCCGGACCCGGAGTCCACCCCCCTGGTTGTGCCATTGTATAAAATGTATACGAATTTTTGTGTTTGATGACGCCGAAAAAATCATTCGTCACTGATGTTACATTGTTGAAACGAATCATTGGTCAGTTAAAATTTAAGAAAAAAGTTGAATATAAAAAAGTAAAAGAGAACCTCCATCAGACGTCTATCCGGAAAGTACTATAACGGATGTCGCACTACCTAATAATTAAAATTACACAGAGTGTAAATAATTGTGAATTCAACCTAAACGGAACAGACATATAAAACACCCATATTACGAAGAATGGGATGGAAAAAACGACCAATTACTAATGGCATACTATGACATTTCATTCAGTCAGAGCAATTTTGAGAAATTAGATTTAATTAAATTATTTGTTTAACGTTTTTTTTTTTTTGAAATGTTCGAAAACCGACAGCTGTTTAAAATTAAATTATAAATATTTTACACATAATGACAAGATAAACGTAGCACAAAAAAACCTAGGTTTTTGAATCAATAAAATATATATATATAACTACAGCAGAAAATAATATACCTGTATATACCTACGTAGGATTATGTATAAAAATTATAAATCTCTAAAAATCAGGTCCTGAAAAGGTTTTTAATAATTATATTTGGATAATAAACTGAATACTAAATATCTCGTAGTAAAAAATAACCAACATTGTGTAATCAATGAAAATTATAATTTCTCTCTAATTTTATAATATTAGTTATTTTTTAAACTATAATCGAGCTACTAAGATGGATAAAAAAAATCAATTACCCATCGGTATTTATTGTAAATAACAATTTTTAGTAAATCAATTATTTCCAATTATTTATCCTCTGTATATAACCAATATTCATCTAATCGAACTAAAAAAACATCTTTTTAATACGTGGAAATTGAAATTTTTTTATTGATTATCGTTAAATATACATGTCACGTCAAAGAACAAAATATACATACGCATTTTACTTGATATTATCGGAATAAGATATTTTTTTGCTTAAATAATTTGGTATAGAAAGTTTACTATAAAGTAGCAGTTCAAATTGTTTTATATATTTTATTTGAAAAATTACCTATAAATTAGTTTTTTTCTTTTTAATATAATAGGAAATTCGTGATAATATATAAGTAATAACACGCGCATTTAGTATGTGGTTTAAAAATCAAGTTCTGTACAATACTTAATTATCGTTTGAAATACGGTCGAACGTGCACAAAATGTCCGGGACTTAATATTAATAGATCAGTGTGCAGTTTATTTGTAAACCTCAGGCGGTGATAATCGTGCAGACAACTAACTATATAATAATAAAATATACAATCGGAGATAGTGAGACTGTGGGGTAGAAGAAGATAGAGAAAGAGAGGGCGACGGCGCTATTATAAATACTAACGAAGAATCTGAAAATCGAATGCAGACAATACTACACAATATTTATGCGAATTAACCAAGTATGACTAACAACAACTTTTTTTAGTAAATAATTTTTTAAATTTTGATTCATAGAACTTTTAAGTCATATTTTAATATGCTAAGATTATTTTGTACAAAAAAATGTCTCATGGTGATCCAAACTTTTTTTTTAAACGACAACCCTTTATCTACAAGCTGTTAAGCATAACTCTTTTGCAAATTTCAATATATCTAAATAGAAATGTAAGCTAGTAGTTTTTGAGTTACTTAACTTTATGTAGGTACTAAGGATAAGGTTTTATAGATAATAGATCTATGATAAGTTTGGAAATACTGGAAGAGCTAAGATAATATAAAAATGTTGGTAATTTATATTTTATAATTGGTAAAAATTGTCTTAAGTATATTATTAAATTAATTTTATATTGTTTTAAAATAATTTTTAAGGATTACTAAAAAAGTAAAGATAACGAACTAAAACCTATAGATATTATATAATAACATAATTTAATAACTACTCTCAAACTACTCGCTAGATTTTGATTTAGATACACATCAGAATTTTCAAAAAAAATCATCTGCTTAACAATTTACAGTAAAAAAGATTGGTACTCGTTTAAAAAAATAAGTTTGTTTTTCTATGGAACACTTTTTAAATAGTATAAAAATCAAAATATTTTAAAATATGAACTTAAAGTTGATTTATTTAATAAATAAATTATGCATTTAATGGAAAATGTTTGCAAAATCTTTTATAGGTAATATAATATTAGTATAATAATATAACGATGTAGGTAATAAACGAAAATATCTGACGGTGAAATAAAACGAAAATATCACTTGGTTGTTTTTATCATATTTTTTGCCAATGCTGGAACTCGTTTAATAATGATAAAAAGTAAGCAATAACAACAAGGTATCTACGACCAGCAGAAATAGGTAGGTACAATACGATTAGTACGAATATACGAATAGTGCCCACCAGCTATAACAATAATAATAATAGCAATACAAGAAAATCACGCGTTTGCGTGCTCGCCCGCTTTCGAATCTCGTCCAAAGACAGTGACGGGTATACGAATTCACAATGATATTGATAACATTTCAGTTGACAGCTTCATCCACGTCATAGAGCCATGAGTACATAGTTATAGACTATCGTCCACGCAAGAGTTGTACTTGTTGTATTAATAATATTATTATTTTTATCATTATCATCATTGGTGGTTGTCGCTCGAGGATCAAGAATTGAAATCTTTATAAAAATAATATTATTTTTAGTCGGCTAGCAGTCAACAATACAATAATAATATATTGTTATTAATGATGTACAGTGTTCGAATGACGGCGCACACGAGCGTTTCAACGATCGAGACAACATATATTATGCACTTTAACATGTGTATCATTTATCATGTACATAAAAATTTAAGAGATGCAAAACAAAAAAATTGCAACTTATTTATTACTAGGTACTTATTATAAGTCATATACTCATATAATAGTTATCCTACTATACTAGTTTTTTTTATTATCGAAAATAACTGTAACATGTATAAATGAAGAACTGGTTAGACAAAAATGATGCATAATCCGATAATCGTGTTGTACCTATTACCGGGTCATAACAAAAACATAAAAGGTTTTGTACTAATGTTAAAAATAATTTTGCATAAAATATATGAGGCAATAAAATCATATATTTTTTTTTAATACAAATAAATTAAAAAGTATGCACTTTTTCCTGGATTCTTAATCATCGTTATAAATCTCGTTACTGTATAGAAATATTCAAATATACCACTCTCGTTATTAGTTTCTAGTTCAATCAGTTATTATATATATATAATATAATATATTATATCGATAATATATAAAAATGTATAACTCCTACAACATCTGGGCTTTAATATTATTATAATGACTTTACGATTTCTGAGGAGGGAGACAGATCGTTAGTATCTCTGTGTTTCATGGTGAAAGTTCACAGAAAAATTACATCCCTCGACCTTCGCAGAATATTATATATTATATGAAATACGTATATTTCATCTATAAAACGACGTGCGACTGTGCAAGTTATGTATAAAAAAAAAAAATTAACGCCAGTTTCCGTTTCGATTGTAAAACAATAAAATTGCATGTTTTCGCATCACAGCGAATCTCCAAAACAATATGAAATAAAATATTTTTATCGTAACTCGTAATCTATAAACTGTTCCTACCACAATTATTGTACTAATACGGTAATCACATGTACCTAAAAAATATTATCGTAGCTGTTTAGTTCTTAGGTAGATCTTCGTTTATTACGAAAGTCCGATCAGGCGAAACTTCAACAACTCAAACTGTTCAAATTTATGAAAACTTAAATGCCATCCAGCTTAATATTATAATATAGTACTTATATATAACGCTAATGCCATACCCAACGGTATTATTGCGCGTTTTACGTGTTTTAGCTACATAATATATAATAATAAACGTCGCAACGAAAACTATATAATTCGGCCGACAGACGCCGCGTGCGTGTCCGGACTCCGGATCGACGAGAACGTACCTACATAGAATAATAGTTGATAATATTGCGATAAATCGTATATTATGCTCTTTGTGTATAATTTATACAAATTTTATTATATACCTACGTTCTTGTCGCGACTATTATTATAACGTATATCGGGTCCGCGTGGGCGACGACGGACGATGCGCGCGCATCATCGTAATCTAGCGATTTCGCCGTGAACGCGAGTTGTAGGACTGGTAAAAATACATACGCACACTAAACAATAAAGGAAATGCGTCCGCCACGCGTGTCACGAGCGTGGAAACGAGTTTCTAAAAAGTCTTTGTGCGCAATGCCGTCTATCACACCACTGTTGTCGCCACCGCCGCAGCAGTGGCGTCTTTCGTCCTCACGTCTCGCAGGCTAGGCGAATCTTTTCGGTTATTGTTCGCGGAAATTCATTTGGTCTATATCCGCTCGTGAAGACAAAAATAATTTTTGAAAAACACGACGAAATAAAAGGTTTACGTTGATGGATTATCGGTAGAAATAGACTAATAAATATTACACTCAACGCCAAAGAAGGAACATATACGTATATGGTATAATAGACCTAAGGACTGAGAGGCGAGAGCACATAATATTATTGTTGAAATAGTTTGTTCTTTATACTAGGGCCCTTGTTACACGACTGCAAACTCTGATAACGGAGAAAATCACAGTATATTATGTACTTATAATATTATTGAAACGGTGATGAAAAAGATCGCGTTTTTTTGTATCTATATCCACCGCTACTACCAATAACTATTTCCACCCTTGGTCTTTATAGCCTCTCCCAAACACATCTTAACCTAGAGCATACAATGTCTGTCTCCATAAAAGGACCCCGCTACAGATTACCGTATGTCAGTGGTTCTTAACCGGTGTTCCGTGGACTTAGTAAAAGTGTTAAGACAAAATTTTAAGATAAGGGGAAAAAAATTTAGTTTCATTCACTTAATATTTTGACTTTTATGGACTTTTAAATCACAAATACATAAGACGTGTACAACAATAACTATATAAACTATAGTCACCAGTGTATACTGTACCTATAAAAATTTTTTAAGTTTTTTTGGTTTGTTTTACTAACATGTATGCAAACTGTTTTATACTATAGATGTATTATTTAATTTGTTAAAAAATTAAAAAATATATAAAATTAATGTTTTATTTTACGGCTGTGTTCCGCGAAAACCTTATAAAATGTTAAATGTTCCATCATTCGAAAAAGGTTAAGAATCACTGCCGTAAATTGTATATTCACGCGTTTTTCTATTTGTAAGATCTTTATACGGACACGATGATCTTTAAAACGTATTAGGAATTAAGATACCTTCTCCGACTCAACGGTCTCAATCCTTATCGATATAACGAGTCCTCTCAATCTTCTACCATGGTGTCATACACAGACGCCTATATTATGACGTGTCTGAGCCACCTCGTGATGCTCGGACGACTGCATCCGGAAACGGATCGCGCACGTCGGTTGGCATTTCAAATGTAAAATATATAAAAAAAAAATTATTGTTTATAGATATTACAGTGTTCTGTTGTTGTTTTGCGTTTTTTTCGCTACACAGGTTCTAGACTGAGGCCAAAGACGCTGCAGGCTGTCGACGTTCCAATCATCGACAACAGACAGTGTGAAAGGTGGCACAAGTCCAACGGCATAAACGTTATAATCTACGACGAGATGATGTGCGCAGGTTACCGGGAAGGATCGAAGGATTCGTGCCAAGTGAGTAAAATGCAGCCGGGTTCAGATTTTACGCTATCGGGTTTTTTTTTATTTCTTCTAAATTGTCGTTTTGTATAGTTTCCGACTGAACCGGTTAAATAACATAATAATATAATTACCTATATTAATTCCAAACGGTCTTCCGGACGAGCTCTGAAAGGAATTATTATTCCAATCCGCCTTAACGCTTTCTTCACGTCGGAATTTAATTTTGTGCAAAGCAAAAAAAAATATAATTCAATTTTCCCAAACTCACAACACGGTGGTGAAATAATTGATATTTATCCAACTGTTAGTATTTTTTTTATTATTCGAACAATTAAAAGTCGATCGAATTCTATAAAAAAAAAAAAATAAACTCAATATCTGGTGCTATTACAGTATCGTGTTGACTTATTATTTTACGTATAATTCATCGGGCACAAGGCACAACTGTTATGAAAGCAAACGTCACGTATGATATACCCACTCAACGAATGTCGAGATCTTTCCGGATGGGTGACTAACGCATTCGGCGATTTTAACGAAGCGGCTTTCTTCCGACACGCTCAATGGAAGTCGTACGTTAAAAATTTTCTTTGAAGAAAATCAGGAAAATAATAATAATATGATACAACATTTATCGTTAGGAAAAATAACGAACACAAACCGTGAAAAAAAGATAATATCCACAACAATAAATATCAAATGTTACAATAATAATAATATATGTAAATATTATATTATGCTAACGTCCTATCATTCTTATAATACCAGCCATACATTTTTCGAGATTGGTTAATTAATATAATAATCTGTATTTCTATTTTGCTTTATATAAGTACCATTCAATATCTCTTCAAACCAGAGCACCTGCACTACGGTACATTTTTAAATTTTTATTTTTTTGAATAAAAACATACATTTTTAAATTCATATTCCACATCAATCCATCAAACAATTTTTTTAGAAATATTTCGATGAACAAAAATGAGTATTTAAAAAAGGCAAAATAAAGTTTTATAACCTACTAACGAAACATTGGTCCGCTACTCTACCAATCAATACTTATACATAATTAACTATTCGTTCAAAATAAGTTTTTAAGTGTACATTTATTTCAAAAATATTTTGCTCAGGAATGTAAAATTAAAAAAAAAAAATGTATTATGTTTGAAAAAAGTGAAAATTGTAAAAAAAAAATAATTGTCTATATCATATGATAAATAAATACCTAACCTATATTTATCAACATCTATATAATATTATCTGCCTGTATGTCGCGGATACCTATAGTCCCCAGAAACTTATCCGGTACGCGGAACATTTCTTCCGGCCCCGTGCGACAGTCAAATCCGCCGACTCACGTTCTCGTTTACGATTTTTACAGGGCGATTCGGGTGGACCACTGATGCTGGAGAAGACGGGCAGATGGTACTTGATCGGGATCGTATCGGCCGGTTACTCGTGCGCACAGCGCGGGCAGCCCGGCATATACCACAGGGTGGCTTTGACGGTCGACTGGATTTCCTACATAATCAATTCGTCGCAACAATAGTAATACAGCAGTGTACTGTATATACCATACCTACACCGTGTGCTATGCGAAAGTCCCCGACGGACCGATGTAGACATCGTATATAATAATGAAACATTGTTATATACGGTGCGTACCGCTTTTCTGATACCCAAACTATTCATATTATTTATAACGTTAATAATTTATAATAAATATAGCATGATATACACATATTGTGTGCGCGACGTACTTTAAGGTGCGTTCGTATATTATATTATTTTATTTTATTTTACACTATTTATAGATATTTAAGTTATTTTATTTTATTTTATTCTATTGGTATATTTTTAATAACGAACCGCGTTTTGCCCGCCTGTACGCAATAGACCTTTGATCGTAATGATGTACCTATTATTTTTTTTTCTTTAAATTATTATAATGATTTTGTTATTATTATTGACTGCGGCGGAACGATTATTAGCTACCGAATCTTGCATTTGATCACTCGCACGCAAGACACCACGCCACCCTCAACCGAGACCAAAGCGCATCGCCACCGTGCATGTCTCGATGTAATGTTATATTAATATAATATTGTATGTATATAAAAAAAAGTGTACAGTTAATAGTAATGAATAATTTTACGTGTATAAACTCACAATGTGGCTGTAATAATAGTGTAATTAATTTAATAACAATAATAGAAGTATATGAGATCACAAAAACCAAAAACCGTATTGTTTTCTTGCATTCTTAATCGGTAATGCAGTGTAATATTATGCCCATACAATTTATTTTTCGAAACTCCTACTTCGTCCTTCCTCGGCTCTTCGTCAATCTCTCCCTTTCTCTCACTGTGTAGGTTTCTCATCTCTCTGCGGACCGCGACGGATGACGACGACGTAATCACGTTGCTACTGCTACAAAAAAAAAAAAAAAAACATAATACCGAAAAAATAAACAGCATACCCCGTAAACTATATGGGAGTAGTACCGTAGTGCCATGTATAATGCTGCAGAAATACAATAACGATCACGCGTTACACTAAAACGACAATGATGGAACATGATCTCATGAATTAATTTAGTGACGAGTAACTTGAAATATTCCTCGAGAAACGTTCATGGGAAACAAAAAATATTTCTCTTATCACTTGGGAATACTCTTCAAAGAAAAAAAATAATTTTTGATATATAATATGACAATACTACAATACCTATTGTGCAAATATTATTTTATAATTTAAAATCTAATCTATGCACTGACTATATTGATATGTCTTAAGTAAGTACATAACTTGAATTTTATCTATATATATAGTGTATACTTAATACATTTTTGAAATTACCAAAAAAGTCTTCCAATTCTCGTATAAAATTGTTGAGCGTAAGTTATCGGAAAGTGAAAAAATGTATGGCTATAATATAAGTTACCTAAATCAAATATTCAAATATATAATTTTTGCAATAAATTCGCAATATTCCATTACATTTTCACATCACGATGAGTCGTAGAAGACTAAACAGGCTGCAGATTACAGGTTTTTTGAAAATTGAAAATTTCAAGATTTTGAAAAAAAAAGTACGTTGTGTTATAATATTATATAATATCGTATACACATTAATATTTACGAGTATAATATTATTATAATTCTATACGTGCTAACACCTCTAGACCAGCAGAGCTCACGTGAAAGGTGTTTTATTATCATTGTTTATTTTGTACGTGTTCAATGATTGTGAGCGACTTGGGAACATTTCATGTGCGACTATCCGAGCACAATTAAACCCGTCCGATTGTCTAATTGGATATCAGAGAAAGTGAATCGTTTTTCTCCTTCTTTTTTGCCGTTTTCCTGAACGTGGTGATTACGACGGCTCAGCGACATTCGAGACCGAGTGGGGTAAACGCACAATAATATACGGTAAAATAAAATTATATTATATTATATTATTGTGCAGCATAACACTCTAAATTACTGTTAAAGAAACTTTTTTCATATCTTTTCGTGGTGTATTTTTTTCACCGGCGCTTGCATTGTTCTCGACTTAATAACGTGTGATTATTATTATTATTATTATTTTTTATTTTTTTTATTTTATTTTATTTTTTTTGAATCGTTTGGTAAACAATTCATTCAGTTGTAAATTTTGAAATAACACGTTAAATGTCGCATTTGAAATATTTATTGTTATGTATATAATATTATAAAGTAAAACATTAAAGGCCCATGCAGAGATCGATTATGATAAAAATAATAACATACCGAAATCGTGTCATTGAAAAAGCAACAGTATGCTGTACATACACAGCTGTGGTTTAGTTAAATATTTAAATTTTCAAATGAAGACGAAAAACAAAAATAATAAAATACTAAAGATATGTTATTATTTTAGTTACCTAAACATTTATATATATATATTATATATGTGTGTAGTATTCAATTTTAATAATTCATTAGATTTTATCTAGATATTTAATGTAAAATTGTAAGCATGATATTATCTACTTACTCGTAAATGATGATAATTTTGATGATACGTTATTAAAAAAAAAAAAAAACTGACAAGTGGAACAATTTAGATACAATTATAGATGACTGAAGAACGACTATTTTATCAGATAAATATGCCAAAGTGCATTCATTATTGCTATGCAAAATAGAAGAGAATATTGTTATTATTCAATTATTGTAATAAATGTTATTTGAAACGCTTTTCAAATTTTAAAAATGTATCTATATATATATGTATAGGTATAATATTTAATAATTATGCTCAATATTTAGTGACTGACTATAGAATTGTTTTTGTTATTCACTTAATCAGTCTGTAATTAATAGGTATCCAGTATTTTTTTGACCTCTAGAATTTGTGAACATTTTTATGTAATTTAAACATTCTAAACGCAGTGGGAATAACTTTCAATTATAAAAATATAGAAGAACAATATAAGTATCTGGTACCTGTAATATATTATAAATTATATTAACATAATTACGGCATACACCGAAACTTCGGGAACGCTGCCCCATGGGTGTTTAGTATAGGGATGGCCTATTCATTATAATATATTATCTATGCCAGGAACACAAATAATGATATTAGCACTATTTTTTCCCAAATGATAGAGATAGATGACTTAAGTATTTTTATTCTCTTAACTCTTCCAAAAATTTATCAAAACCAACAACTCAATAATGTTGCGTACATTTTCAAAATCTAAAATATACAATATACTTACGACTAATTACTATTTTGTACGTAAGAAAATAATATTTTGTTAATTAAGTGCTTACAAATATCAAGTTGATCATCAACGTTAGATCGAATGATAATATCATATAAATAATTAATATATTGCTGCGATGTGTATACTTCACATAGTTACAGCTGGACTCTTCAGAAGCCAACCTTCACTGCTTGTTTTTCGTGGCTGTAAATACAAAATACATTAAATAGTACCTCGGTCAGTATCACAATCAAGTGGAGGAATGCTGTAAAATATTCTTGATAGTTCTGCTGTCATAGCGTGAACTATTATAAAATCGTCACTAGTTGATGGTTTATTTATATTTATTTAATATTATATAGGTAAAAATGAATGTTTCCTTTTTTGTCTTCTATAACTACTGAACAACTTTCAATAAAATATACCTATATATTATATTATTCACGTTTATTATAATAATTGAATAATAAAAATATTCTCTACTATATTTTGCATAGCAATTATGAATGCACTTGGCCATATAAATAATATATTTCTGGAGTCTTTTGGAGAGGCTTACGCATGCATTTTGTTTCGCCCAAATCGTTTATTTTTCTGTTTATTTATATAGGATTGCCATTGATACAAAATACAGATTATAAAATAATTATTATGATTAAATATAAATATCTGTATTATATCATATATATTTTTGTTAGGTAGGTTAATAATTCTACTCCATATAAATGTAAATAAGCTATTATGTATTAGAGGTCAAATATAGATTGAGGTTTGTATACAAAAAAAAAAAAAAAAAAAAATACCCAAACGATTTTTATAAAAAAAAATAACTGTTGACTATATTTCAACTGAAGCAAAACGAAAACAATAAATAGATTTATAAATAATATAATAGATAGTCAGCTAATTCAGACACCAAATTTAGTAGCACATATATTAATTCGGATCCGGTCGGATCACATATAAGATTAGTTAATAAAGCCATATGTATAGCTGCTAATAGATATATAACATGAACGCCAAACTTTTTCGCTAAGGCTTATTTAATATATAATCAAAAAAACTCAATCAATTTTGGAAGGTCTAAAATAGATTAAATCAATTATCTTAGCTAGCTTATCCGCTATTTTAATAATATTAAAATCATAACCCTATATTCGTTTATTTCTGCTAACAATAAACTATTGATTCACTTGAAATAAAAACGTTATTTATTACTACCACCACAAGTGGATTGCTCATCTCGGTTCAATTATCCCCGAGCAATGTCAGTCCTATTAAATATGTTTTAGAATATAAAAATATACTTAGTGAATTATTTTTTGCAGTCCAGATACCCCCCTCCTCCACTGGTTGAGCTACTGACCTCAACATTCTTCGAGGTTAGGTTAAACGTCGAAGAAATAAAAAAATGAAATTAATTAAAACGGCAGACCAAAAAACTATGATGGCACAGAAATATGTATTATATATTAAATAAATATTGCTGTGAGGTGAAAGTCACGTGCCGTTGCCGCACAGCTTTGATATACTCTGCTAATCAGATTTGAAAACTGTTTCTTATTCACAAAGTCATTTTGTCAAATCGTTATGTATTCTTTCGTTTTTAACGCATTTTGCAAATTGTAGGTACTGCTTTTAAAACCTATACAACGACAGTGACGAAGAAAGTGAACTGCCCATTTGACCGTCGCCCACTGCCGTCTCTTTTAGGCTACGTTGGACGCGTTATCAAACCGTCGTTTCTTCGCTTGGTGAAAAAATGTAATAATGACCAAATAATGAGGCAGACTCTGATGGAGTGATGATTTTCAGTTGGAAATATTATCATTTTCATCTTTTGTGACCCAGTTCCTTGCCGACAACAACTCAGACTATTTGTCGCCGCAATTATTCGAATTCGGATTTTAAATTCACAAGCTGCTACGCACAGAAAAATAAAAACAATTAATGCATGTAATTTTTACACGGGTATTGGGAAATGAAGAGCAACCTATTACGAAATGATAGATACCATTATTGTTATAAAACAATGAAATATACTATCAAATTGTAATTTCACTTTGGACACAGTTTATGGACTGTAGGTAAATATCTACTCATTTATTATTCCTCTCAAATTCTACAACTCGAGAATTTCGATCATAATTACTATCGATAACATTTCACTTAATAATATAAAATCTTATCAACTTTATAGGGCATTCTCCTAGAGAAAATTAATATACAAATTATCATAAATTTATCATAGAACGTGAGGTAAATAATAATTAATAGTAATTAATATATATGAAAAAGCAAATACAATAAGCATAAAATAAAAAACAAATACAAAAAACAATACACACTAATTTACATTAATTTTATCTACCTACAGAAATGATAAATCTTTAATATGTTAAAGTGTTTGATGGGACCTACAGTTGAAATCAAAATACACTTTAAGAAAACGTCCCCTCTTACCAGCGTAAAACAAAACAATATTGTATTGAGCAGTTCCAACTTAATGTAATAAATAATTAAGATAATTAATCTGTTATCAAACTTACAGATAAGAACATTATCTAATTTGTACTTTCTCGTAAATTTTCAAGAAATTTTAATTTTTAAGCTAGTCATGAGTTTTTTTTAAATTGTAATATTTTACATGTTCATATTATCTTGTTTTTAAAATAGTAAGACAATTATCTCTATTATTATTAAAGAATATTAAACAAAATTGAAATATTTGAATACAAATTTAATCATATGTTTATAAGTTGAAAACAACATAAATTATCGTTAAGAAAATTGATTTTGTGTTTTTAGATTAAATATGAAAATAATTTTATACATACTATCATAGGAAAAGTTTGTGTTTGTACTTTGTTTTTTATGATATTTTAATTATAAAGCAAGTTAAGAGTATGTACATTTTACAATTTACTTGAATTTAGAAATGATCGTAACTTTTACCTGGAAATTAAAGTTTTTTTTTTTTTTTTAAACCCAAAGTACAACACTTATCTACTTAACTTTGAGCGTTCAATTCACTTTAATATTAAAGATAGTAACACAAAATTAGTTTGGCTGAACATACAATTAACTTGCTAGCTATAATATGTTATGATTGCTTTCAAGACTGATACACAACACATGCTGGTGTTCTTGTAGAATATCATACTCATTGTACCTATACAGCTTATATTGACATTGCTTCCGTTATTTCAACGGTTTATTGATTGTATTCACTCTAACGTGTTTTATTTATACTAATTCAATTATTGTTGTAATGAAAGACAGTAGGACACTTTAGTAGGTGTATATTAGTATATTACTTTGACACGACCTATTTTCTCTGTACCTAAAAAGACTAAAACCATAACGGTACTATAAGGTTTAATAATGAAATTATTAGGGATTGCTTAGGGATAAGAACTATACGTTGAATTTTTGTGCGTTTTCGATTTACAGTGATCAAAACTAACTTTTTTTTATTTTATAAATTTTTGTTGTTCAGTGAATGTTAGTATTTAGTGTCAACTGGTATTTTAAAGAACCTCCTTTTATGATCCTATAAAACTCGAAAGTCTTATTTTTTTTTTGTGTCTCCATTGTGAATAAACAATAACGTCAATTTTTGGTTTCTTCTAAATTTCAATTTCCATATTATGTCAAAATTAACGTACCGTGCGCATTTAATATAGTCGCAAAAGTACAATATCGGCTACATTAGATATTATGATAAAATTTATTAGAGAAACTATACAGTACGGTACGGTATATCATGTTATTTTAAAGCTATATTACGTGGTGAATATCTGTTCATAGGTATCTTCATCACAAATGTGCTGAGGGGGGCATAAGTCTATTTAGTAACTCTATAATACAATTATCAACATACAAATATAATTTACTATATATTTTTACATAATTTACAATCAACATTTATTTTACATCTATTATATGAAATAAAATAATAATAATAGCTGAGAAATTCAGATAGATAAGTTGGGCAAGTTTTAAGTATTGCTTGGTAACTTTATATAAATCTCAAATTTAACACATCCATGACACATTAACTCAATAACGAGGTAAACTTTTGATTGTCGCTTATTTGAAAATATAATTTTTTATTAAAATAAATTCATTTTTTTTATATAAATTATATATAATTAAATAATTGTCCAATGTTTTTTATTGCCTCTGAATAGTCTGAATGAAAAAAATCATAATACTGTTAATAATTTTGATGTCGTGATGAACATGACTCATAACTTTGTATTTGATAATATTCAATGAAATACTCGTTCAAATTATAGGTAGCTATTTTTATATATCTAAATACGTTTTTTCGACATTCATCCGATTATTTTTAACTATTCAGGAATAGTATAACTTTTAATAGAAAAACAATTGAGAATATATCAGTTGTAAATTACAACTTGGTGAAATTTCTTTTAGTGATTTTCGATATATTTATTACGTGTTGATTTTATAATATTTATATTAATATATTATACTTTCTCTGCATGATTTTCTTACTTATTCTTATAATCATGTATTCACTATCATAAAAAAGCATAGGTAGTATTATAATGCTTATTGATTGTGTTACAAGGTAGCAAATGTTGTCAAGTCATGTAAACCCTTTTTATTATACAATTTTTAAATTTCAAATTTATTTTGGACAGATTAATAGAAAGTCAACAAAATATTATTATTATTTTTTTTTTAATATGATAACATTTAAAGAAATATTGTAGTTTATTTTATGAAAAAATAAAATGTTACATAATATAATATGATGATTATAAAACGATTAATATTGTTATACAACCTAACTTCTCCATTAATAGACAATATTTAAATCTGAAATTCTAACACAATTCACGTTTTTATTCAATGCAATATGAGTGTATAATATAATGATAAAGCCAAATCTTATCGATTTTAATACCAAAATACAGAGAAAATGTTGTCAGTTGTCACTATTATTTTCTTAAAAACAATATGCTTTTAAACTACTAAGTATATTATATTACCTAATTTATGTCTCATTTACAATCGTTTGACAAACGAATTTAATATGAATAATTTTTTAAAGGTTATTAAATTAAAAATTAATATGATATGATTTAAGACAAAATATCACGTAAATATTCAATTAGGTATACTTATTTATATAGTTTATAATAACCCAAATCCATTACTATGCGATAAATTATTTTTGCATAGTATAAGTATAATATACAGCAAAAAACATAATGTCACACGATTGTCATAATAATAATGTATATAAAATATATAAGAATTTAATCTGACAATATGCACATGGGTACCTAAATGTCAAAAATATATTTGTGACAAGTTATTACAATATGTAGATAGACGTGTAAGGCATTTTTAAAGTTACTATAATAGATTTTATTTTCAGACAGTGCGAACGGACACTATTATACATAATAATATATTTTACTCCTACAGCCATTCACGGCACACATTTTAACGTGAGAATAAAATAAAACAAATAGATAATAGACCCAAAAATCACTAAACGATCCATTCTGATGTAACATCCTTATGTTGTATTTAGGTCATTGTTATATAATAGAACACAAAAAAAAAAAAAAACATTTTTAAATTGTTTTCAACTTTCAGTTTCTTTGCTAAGTTTGTCGTGTACAATATTATTATCGTTATTTATTTTTTTTTCAAGGTTTCGTACTTACGTCTGAAAAGGTCAGATTACATTACTTTGACAACTTATTAGCTTTATTTTATTAGTTATTACTAAATAAGTAGGTATATTATTTAAATTAATTTTATGTATAGTTATTTAATATTGCCAAGCTATTTATACAACGATTATTGTCGACGATATAGATAATGTAACTTGTATGGTAAAATGATGGAAATGATATATAATATAATATACATAAAACGATGGGTAGGTCTCGCATGAAGTATACGTCTCTACTTCGAAAAATGACTTTAAACATACCTTATTTTTAAGATATTCTAATTTTACGAGCAGTTACTACGTTTTTGGTCATATGATTTCAAGAACAATTATCGGCGATGAATGTGGTATCTATATGTAGGTACATTATAGATATTTGTACAGTTGACCTAACAGACATGTTATTTCGAGTATACAACTTACTAATTTTCATAAATCCGTGAAATGTTCATTAATTTTCTCGTTGTCGTGAGATATGTTAGATGGCTATATTAGTCATATTGATAGTACCTACATAGATAGGCATAGGTAGTGCAGTATAAAAATATATTACATCGAAAAATAATATGTTATTAACACACTCGTAAAACAAAAAACACTAATCGACCTATTAAAAAAAAAAATTCGTTCGAGTAAATAAAGCAGACAAAAATGTCAAAATATTTTTTTGTTCCGTGCGCTTTGACTACCTAAAGTAAGAAACTATAAGCACTGTAAATCGATCTCCGAAATAACAATTCCAGACAACGTCACACAGGTTAGTGTCATTATTATAATAATTTTCTTTGTTTAGGGTTAGGGCGGTGCTATAACCCTCGTATTTTTCTTTATTAATCGGTGTAAACATATTTTAATCACACGCCTCTTCTACTTAGCTTATTCAATTTATTAGTAATTAATAATAAATCTAAATTTATATTTATATAAATATATTATAATCAACTGAAAATATATCTATTTTTTTTTTCAATACTTTCCGAGTTTTTAAATATCACAGTGTTTTGATTAGTAGTAGGTAGGTACCTATATAAAATAAAAAAAAAATAAAAAATGCAATACTTATAATTTGTAATATGTGGTATTTTTGTGTTTAGTTGACTAAATTATGATAACAATAATTTTTTTTTTTTTTTGTTCATTTGATTTCTTTTTTCCACAATTTTAATAATATCAAAATAATCAGAGAATGTTTTCAATTATTTTAATTTAGTGTTAACATAGGTATCGCTTTTACATTTAAATCCATATTTTAGTTTACGAGTTATTTTAAGTGTGAGATTATTTGTTTAACAAATACTCTTATAATATTTATTACCTACTCTGAAAAAAATAGTTTGCTCAACTTGATAAAGTTGTAAATATTTTCGGACCTAATTCTCACATATTCATGGCTATATAATATATATATATAAGTCGCATAGGTACATATTTGTTGAATATGTACCTATTGTACATACTATGTACTTAATACTATAATAATACAATATTATTATAAATGAACGGTCAAAATATGTTGTCAACTTCTGTGAGATTTTCGGCTACGTTTGGTTCACAGACCGTAATTATAAATCAGTGGCGTAGCCAATCCTGAAATTTCGAGAAAATTTCTCCAAGTCCAGAGATGGATAATTCATTTTAAACGTTCATTTCCTACAACAAACATTATATTAAATTATTACTTCATGTGTATATTTTTAAATTTTTGACAATATTTATAATACTATATCATATTAACATAAATGCTTTAGTCGTACACTCGTACCTATTGAATATCAAAAGCGATCTAATACCCCCGTATCAATTATTATGGTAAAGTCATACACTTTTCCAAGATAGTACGAATACATGAAGAAAATTGAAATATTTAATCGATTGCCATTTTGTTGAGAAAATTTTTTTTTTCGTTTTAAGTAATACATATTTCCTATTATAATTTAAAGACAAAAATCTAATTAACGGTCAAATAATGATATATTATGATGACCTGCGTTGATGTTACCAGCGGATTATCGAGATTACAGAGAGCGACACGCTACGGTTCAGTGTGAAGGCACCTTTATACACGACGTGTAGACTTAACTAGCCGACGTCCGCCGAGAGAAAAAGAAAAACCGATTAACAAATACGCTGTAACGTTAAACGCCCGTTTCGCGGAATTGGACGAAATCGTGCGCCGCCACACAACCTATATATTATACTCGTAGACACACACACATATCAGTCTCGGACTGTATAATATTATATTATATAGCGGTTTGGAATAAAACACAATAATATAATATGTTATATATTTGTGCAAGATGATTTCTAGGCTGCAGCAGAGCGGCATTAACATTTTAACTACTATACGTGACTCGAAAATAACACCGACTCCACGTTAGCTGTCGGATCGAAAATCCGGTGGACGATGGCTGCAATTACCGTTGTCTGGCTCTTACTCTATCAACCCGGCCCTATCCCTCCCACCATTGTTGCTTTCTTGCAATTTATTATAAAAATATTTTATGACATACACACACAACTCGTGTGGATATCTGATGTTTCCGCATTAATCCCCCCACGTACGGTCTGAAAATCTGTACGATAGACTGCGCATTATTGTGGGCCACCATATATAATGATAATAATGTATAGAAACAGAATGTCTTCAGTATTCGATTATATCGCTAATACAATAATAGAATGTGTAGGTACTTACCAAATTTCAAATTCTCTATCACAATATTAGGTATATCATTATGATATATTATGTTTGTTTTTTTTTATTATTATTCTTTTTTGAATTATTTAAATTGCCTAATTATTATCTTTCGAATCTATATTTTATTTGATTACTAACACGATTTAAAAATATTTAAAGTGATTGACGTTGTGTGTACCTGCAACATATATGGGACAGTCGCTTACCAAACTTTGATATCTAAACCTGAACGCCCTCAATACTTAATGCATGATTGTTTAAGTGATAGATGACTAATTTATTATTGTTTATTTTAAAAGCAATATAACAAAAATATAGTTTTATTTCCAAAATACATAGAATTATTATTGTTGGCTAGCAGTCATTTATATTTAAAGTTATGTGTTTACATGTTCACACACATTATTTTTATCTTTATTAAAGCTCAAAAATAATACGTTTTTGGTTATAGTCTACCATTTTTAAGTCATAACTTCGTATATTAATATTATAAATAATATTTCAATAAAAACAATAATTTGTGTAAAACAAAATATATTTTAAATCTAAATGAATTGTTATCCGGATTATTGTCACTAAACTTGACTATAAAATATTAATTAACTAATAATTTTAACTACATAATAGTACATATCATGAAAAAAGATTTACCTCGTTATGTGATACAGTAATTTTAATGAATATAATACTATAATATTTGTATAGAACATATTTAACAACAGTTCTATAGACACTCCCTATAAACCTATTAATTTGTTTAAAAAAAAAAATTGAAAAATCCAGCACTTAGTAATTTAATGCATTTTCTTGTCTAAACTCATGCATAGATAAGCTCTCGCAAATCATGCGATTTGCGAGAGTGAAATAATTAACGCACTATTATCGAGCGTTTTGAATAGTTTTCATCTTCTCTTCCAATTAATTTGTAGACGTTTAAAATATATTATCAATTTCACGTTTGATTTTTATATTATAGTAAATACAGAGTACGCGTATTCTAATTTTTGTAAAATCTGTGATCTCTGCAGACAGCAGGCATGGGCACGATTTCATTAAAAATTACGTAATATGAATTGTTTTTATTTTACTCACCAAAACCAGTCTAAATAATAACGCGAAAGTATTGGTATATTTTTTTATCTATTTAGGTACAACAAACAATTTTTAATTATACGTTATTATTTTAATGACTCAAATGAGTTTTGTACCTGGTTTGATTCATATTTCGTTTAACAGACTTTTAGTATAGAAAAATATGTGTAGACACTTGATAGTTATACCGAAAACTCAAAATTAATTATAATTATGTTGTCGGTAGACATGCATATTATTATAAAACATAGAGTTAAATTAATGTATTGTATTAAAAAAAAAAAAATTTATAATTTATATCAAATAAATCATGTCTTAAATTAATTATTACGGATTGGAAAACAAAATAAACGTACTTATATTTTACTTGTGAATCTAATAATATTTTACAGTTCCAAATATAAATTGGTGTTTTCTTTAGCTTCTACAAAGTAATAGTATAATAGTATAACGACAACTACATTTATTTTCTCGGAAAAGTCTGAAACTCAAAAAAAAAAACACTATATTGAAGTTAAAACATATTCGAAATACTCGGTTATTTTAATATTATCGTGGACTATGATGAAAACGCCGTACAATATTATTATTCAGTATAATAGACGTGAATGTACATTAGTCTGCGTACATCAAAACAAATACGGCGTAATACAAAGAAAAAGTGAATATTACAATAAAAGTGATGTGCCCATTTTCAGTCACGACGGATACAAGTCTGACATGTATATTAATTATTAAGATAAGATACTATAGTCTATAAAGTACTTTTCCGTATTAGAAATGAGACCAACAAATATACTTTTAATTTCTCTTGTATATGATTTTAATGCAATAATAACTGTATACATAGCTATAGATATAGTTCATGAAAATAAACACTATGGAAAGCACATTTTGATCACAGAGCTAACTCACTAACTTACTAATTCTCTAGTTGCTATACGTGATTTTTTAATGTATAAAATAAAATGTAATCAATTCAGAGTACTAATAATGTTAACATACAAAAACTATTGGTAAATATGTGCATATTTATGCATTCAAATATTCAAAAATATGCAGAAAAAAAAATTTATTTTAAGTTAAAAACAATGAAATTACAAAATATATTAAGTGAAAAAATATAATTTAAATAACAGTATTTTAAATGTGTATATAGTATAAGAATGTATATTAATTTTTGAATGAGTACCTACTAACATAATGTAAAGTAATGTGTTTTTAAATTATCAAATTGTAAAAACTTCTATGATTGTCACATACTCACATAGCATGGCCTTGTACTTCAAAAAACTTCTTTCTACATCTGCCGACACTGTGTCGGCGACACATGAGTGCATATTTGAAACAAGAAATATCGTCAGGCGACAACTTTACAAGGTCTTCATTATCGTTATTCGTTATTTATTTCTTTGATTATAATTTCAGAAATTTTTTTCATTTATGATAAGCCGGGATTTCTTGATAATACTTCTGATAGTTTAAGTTTAGCAAATTCGATGCTTCGTCCTCCTTCTCTCAATTTATTTTCAATATTTTTAAGTTTGAACCAATTCTAGACTTTTTCCGAGATTAACGCCTAATTATTCTCGACACGTGATTGGAAGGTTCATTTTTGATCGAGTTATCATTAAATAATTGATCAATATTTGAGAAAATTTGAAATATTTTATTTAGGATTTATAAAATATGCTATTATATTTTGAAAAATTTAAAGCCGTTAAAAAACAACATTAAAAACTATATATTAAACTATTTTAATCATTACTTGTATTTTTTACTTTCTTGAATGGTAGCATACATTTTATATTTCATATCCTATAGAAGAATAATTTTCTGATAACTTCAATGCTCAAAAATTGAATTTACAATGAGTAGTTAATCAGTTATAAATATTTAAAGCTTAGAAACACAGAGTAGACTGTAGAGTAAGTGCAACGTTACACACTTACACCCCATAAAATAATAACCACTTATTTAACCGTCTAAGCTAGACTACAAACTACGAGTGCTTAAAAAAAATTCCAAAAATCTTAAAAAGTTTTGATAAAATTTGTTAGTGTTCAATTTTAAGAGATAAAATAATTACTGTTTATGGGAATTGAATTAAACACTTATGATCTATGGACAAATAAAATAAATGAATTTAAATAGTTAGATACCCAATCATAGTGAATTACGTGATTGTATTTTATTTAAATTCACGACAACTTCTAAATCCCAACCAACACGAAACCAACATTCAGTCGAAATAGTTGCTTTATGACCACTGGTTGCAGATTTCTATTATAATACAATAAGTGAAATTATAAGAAACGAAAACATTTTTATTTCCATTAAACCAGTAAAATAATAAATTTAATAAAACTAAAATAACCTTCAATTAATGCAGTGTCACCAAACAAGTTTAAAAAAATAAATTGTTCATTTACAGTATACGAGTCGTGAATATTTATAAAAAAATTTTAATTTAATTTTTAAAACTCATTAGTTTTTAGTTCAATCTTTTAACGTAAATTAAATTATCATTTAAAAACACGTGCCTTCGTTGTAATATAAAATTATTTATAACTTTCTGATTATATTTTAAAAATTTAAGGTGCTCGCATGTTGCTGTTTTTGACAAAAACTTTTTCTTTACGTTTTTTTTTTTTTTTTTTTTTTTTATTAGAACTCATTATTTACCAATACAATAACAACTAATAATATCAAACACAAAAACAATTATTTTATGGTAAACTTAATCAACCTTAAAGCCATTTATTTCAAACCATATAATCACACATTTAACTTACTATTAGAACTAAGTTGTAACCTGTAGATTATTGTATCCAAAAACTACTGAACGATAAAACACTTTTAAACTCAACATTTTATAAAATAACCGGAGAAGTAGTTCTACTACCTTGTCATTGGATAGGTCACTGCAATAACAGATGTGCAAACTTTAAATTCAATGATAAATTATTATTTACAAAAAACTCATTTTGGCAGGAAACGTTTACTACTTCTAAAAAAAATATTATAACAACATATTCATATAAGTTATTTATTTTTCTACTAATATGAAGATTGAACTTATACATATAGTTACTAAAAACATTGCATATTCATATATGTATATATATTTCATCAATATTAATAAAAAAAAATTCGAGTGTTTCAAATGTCTTCAAACAAATTAAAAATTCAAATTATTTTTTTAAATTATAATTTTATTATGTCTACAAAATCCAATACTTCATAAAAAATGAAATCACTCTAATGTTATTATGGTTATTCATATTCATGTTCAGCGCAAAAACAAAATTGTTTTCTAGGTTTTTAAAATTTTAGTTTTTACTTTTTCCCAAATATTTTGAAAATTACAGAGAATTTTTTTAAGTTTGCTCCCCAACTAAAATATTTTAGCAATTCTACTGTTATTTTACTTTTGATTTATAAATCAGCACAATATTATTATTTGATTCCACTTGTATGAAAATTGCATATATAGAACGCCGTCTCATAAAATATATTATTTTATCATTGATGTCGGGGTTCTGAACTGAACGTTTACAAACCAAAGACTAGTATTTAATCTCAAAATTTAATAGAAAATAATACCTAATGATTATGAATACGTTATTCTTGTTGATATGGCGTAACGTCAATTTTATTTGACATAAATTGAATATTTATATTACATTATTATGTTAAGTAAAATTTATTGATTAATTTACTATGATCAACCTATAATAAAATTTCGAATCATCAAAATACTGAACTCAATGTTGATGATTATATGTATTCTTTATTTAACTCTTTTCTGTATCATAATGTATAACTACTATATGATATTACTGTCATTTTTATGATCAACTCTTATCCAATAAATATATATTATTATTACTGTTTTATATTTATTTATTTATCGTAAATATATACGATTGTGTGTGTTTGCAAACCGATAATTTGTCTAGTTTTAATTTTAAACAAACTTTATTCTTATCAGCTGTCACTGCTGTGAGCTTTTGTATACATAGTATTAACGTCACTTGTGAAATAAGTCATCAGATTTACGCGTTAACCATATTGTACACATAACTTATAAGTAAATGTAAAAGTAAAAAATATATACACACATACTTTGCGCAACTAATTCAATTTTGATATACCTATAGCAATATAGCTGCAAGCAGTGAATCGATACCTCATAAATGACATATTATCTGTCAAGTTTAAATTTTAAAAAATCAATAAAATGCACATATAACAATGTCAATAAATACGGTATTTTTTACAATATTAAGTAAAATATTATACATCTCCTGCCCTTGGTTTATTTATAATTTTCCGGGAAATTCTCCCACAGCAGACCACTATCGCCCTTCCCGTCCGGTCTCTCAAAGTTATCTAGCTTTGTCGCTGAATCGGTACCCTTCACTGTATTTCGTCTACCTGACCCTATGACCACCCGGTTTTTCTAGACAGTCTTTACTTATCGTTACATCTTTATTGCTTTTTTTAAATAAATATAAATATTAGCACGTATTATGTACGATAATGCCGTGTGTTAATATAAATATTTATTTTTCTTTTCTTTTCGTTGTACGATTTTCATTTAATAATACCCACGTAATGCGTGCTATTTTCGTAATTATTTTACTCTATTGAATTATTTCAACGTCAGTGGCCGTGCATTTTTTCCCGATCTAATGTTCTTTGTTTATGGTCAGCTACTGTCGGTTATCAAATATATATAATTTTTTTTCTCGTTAAAATATATCAACATTTCGTAATTCATAATTCATAATTCGTTTCGTCGTGTTTTACTCCGCTTATGCACCAATATTGTTTAAAAGTCTTGTATGTTACCTGTTATTTTTTATTTTTATTCTCTTTACATGAATGATATGTATTATGAAAAAATATTTACCATATTTTGAATTATATTCTATAGTTTATAGAAATTGATAATTATCACTGTAGTATAATTATGATATAATTATTAAACATATTATGTATACATAATATATTAAATTGTATGTACTATTGAACGAATACATTATATTATGATTGCGTTATTGATGAAGAATATCTCGATATGAGCGTTTAGGTGATACGATACTTTGTCAATTTGATCATAACATTTAAGTCATCACTGACTCATCAGATTTGATTTTGATTTTTAAAGTTATCATTAAAGTACATCATTTTCTTATAGAATTAATTACTTTGTAGGTATGTTAATATAAATTAACGGATTTGATGACAATTCCTAATTAAGGCAAGGAATGGTGTCAATATTATCAATAAACCATGAAATTATCATATTTTTCTAAATGTATTTCAACATTTCCAGTAACATAATATACATTTTAATGCTTTTTATAAGTTAGATGCTATAGAATATAAGTTATATTATAATATTTTACACCAATTACCTACCTAATAAGCAAATCTGGAGAAATAAATGGTTTAGGTATATATTTTTTTTTATAAAACTTGAAATTATAACAGAGTAAGCTTGAAATTAATTAAAAACTAGAAAGAGTTCGGGAACGAAACATTTTAGTGCATATTTTATAAATTTTTGCAAATTTATACTACTTTTGTGGTAATCTCTATAAATGCTGCCGGTTTTTTTAATCATTCTTTGAAAACCACATTTTGGAAAAAAAAACTTCAACTTGAAATTTTTTTTATATGGGCACAAAAAAATAGTATAAAATCATTAAAATTCCTAGGTAAACTACATATCCAATTCTTTACAAGCAGTATTGATTCGCACCGATGATCACTAATAATAATAAGTGATTATAGACACTTGATCTTTAAAATTGTTTATGTTTACATACAAAAAATAACTAGACAAAATCCGAAGCGTTGTACAATCCCGCCACAGTCAGATTGCTCACCTAGGAGTACTCTTTGTACATAAGGGTCGAGGAGTAAAAATAAAATCATTATTATTTTTAATTCACTTTATTTATATATAAAAATTCCATAAACTTCCGGAATATTCTGACATTGTTCTATGAATTAACACGCCTCATATAATATGATAAATAAACAACAATCGTTTTGACTTCATATATTGTACCTATTACGAACTATACTTATACATATGCGCAATTCGTATAAAAATATAATTAGTATTTGATTACATACATATTATATGTAGGAATATTCTCTACATTTAAAGATTAAATCACCAACGGATTAATTAACTTGTTTAGTGGTTTATATGTTTTTTAATCGAAAAATTATTATTATCTAATGTCGAATCAAACTTGTAGAGTGGTATTAGCACTTCCGCTGATTCCAAAACAAAAAAACTATGTTAAAAATATCTAAACTAAATATACCCTATGGACAAAAAATTTTACACTTATAAAACATCTAATTTTTGTGTAAATTTTTATTTTTTTTTATATTTCTTTAAAAAATATATTAATATTTTCTTTTCTTCAAGTTTAATTTTTTATACACTAAATAAATAAATACATATTTTAATAATCATAATATGTAAGTTGTTAATTGGGTATTAAAAAGTCAATCAATTATAGTCAAAAAACCCTATTATATTACTAATTCCACGCTAAAAAAAAATAAAAAATATTTAGATATATAAAATTAAAAACAAACGTAACAAACCTTTTTTGTGCTTATGCTACTTATCAGATGTTAACTTATTATTAAATAAATACATATGATTTATTATATTATATTCAAGTATATAACAAAACACGATAGGTATAATGACACTGAACATTTCTCAAGTGATCGTTTAATAATATTTGTTTGAATACAATTGTATTAAAAATGTTTATATAGATATCTAATCTATAAGATTTTATTAATTTTAAGTCTTTATCAAATTCAATGATATATTGTGGGTTACTACTCAATTGTATCTACTTAATTGAACTTTTTAGTAACAGTTTATTTTTGTGTGTTTGATATTTTAATTTGGACGTCTTTATCGACCTTTCCGCGTCATAACATTGGATTCTGTATTAAAATCGCGTATAATAGAACCACAAACCCAACGACCACCATGTTGAACACGGTCATACGGTCATAACTAGGTACTACTCAAGTGACTGGACATATTATGTTTTTACTGTGTTACGATCAGACATTTTTCTGTCCCCTCGACAGAGTCCTCGTGCCGGTCAATGTTACAGTAATTATATCGTATTATCGGTTTATGGTTATATTGATTCGTACAGCTAGATTGTGTCCAAAATGCAGTTGTGTGCGTCGATTCTAAAAATTACTAATATTCCTTTCGTCTTAATAATATTCTTATTTTTAAACACTAAGGACGCGCGTCTATAGAATTTGACCCTTGTGATACGTATGTGGTGGTAATGGCGATAATGATGATGACGACGGCGATCTTATATTGACGGTGTTAATCCAAGCGCAATCCACTTCCTTGAGAAAACCACGTGAGCGAACACAACGACTGCAATGACCTTAAGCTCCGCGAAAACATCGTTCCACATGCACACAACACAATAAGTGCGTATCTACATTCATAGAGCGAAGACCCATAATGGGAACGTTGTCGGTTCGCAAAATATATTGTGTACGCAATAATTGTTATGGTTTATGAATCGTACGGCGTTTAAGAAGAAATTGATGATGCGTATACTACGATACCTGTGCATATGCAATATATCACTCGACGAAAAACGTAGTCCGTGTCGGGAAACTCATTGTTGTACGATGGAATAACACTAATTGCACGTCTTGTCCGGCGCCGTGCGTAAGTCTCGTGTACGCTTCCGTCCTTGACGCCTTTTTGTAGTCGGAAAAAGGGACATTCGTAATATGATATGATACACGCGCGACGCGCATATTATTATTTACGCTTCTTCAAACTCGGACGGGTCGGTGGTACGATTATTTCGTACTCCGCGATTGTTCCATTAGATAATCTCGTGTCATCGTATATAATATATATTTTACACCTACGTGTGTATTGTACACCGGCAGTGATGAGTATTTTTCCGTGTATCTATGTCTATTAATTAAGTATATTAGGTACTATATTAGTCATTAAATTATTATACCTCCGAGGACAATAGAACAACACAAATAATGTGCGTGTAATTATTATTACATTATATATATCATAACATTTGGAGTATATTTTTCGCTCTCTTTATATGTATATAAGTATAATATATATACAAACAAGGTGACTCGCTGAACACGCACAACCCCATTTTTAATTATTATTAATTTATCTAGAGTTTTAACATTTTTAAGTGATTATAGGTAAACTTAATGGATTTGTTTTGTTAAAGAAATGTTTTCTTTTTTTTCAAATAAGATTCACTGCTTTTCTTCTATAAACTATTAAATAAATGGTATTATTTTTTAAATTTTGAGTAATGTATTATTTAATTTTTTTTTTTTTGAATTTGTGTAGTAAGGATAACTATTGGTCCATTTTATTGTACAAGATCTGAAAAATACAAGAGCTATGATAACTTGCAAATAATAATTAATATTAGTTTATCAACATTTTATAATTTGTTAAACCATTTTTTAAGGACTATTATCCTTAATTTATATCATATAAATTATAATTAATCAGAAACTATCCGCATGAAGAATAAAATACGAAAATATATTTTTATATTTCCGATTAAAAAACTGTTTCTTTCTTTCATTCCTAAATGTGCTTAACATTTTACATGTTTTAATGATATTTTTGAAAAATTCAAAAATTGTCATTACAGAAAAACAAATAGTTACTGTTCAAAACCTTTCGAGGTTTTTGAGTAACTGTTTAACATAAAAAGTGATCGAATCATCACAAAAATAAATACTATCGATAGATATGGTCAGATTCTCGCGGTCGACTAGTAATCGGTATTCAATATTAAAATAAATACAATAATATTCACTACGGGTATACCTACTTAATCTTATAGTTGGTCATAAAACATATTAGTCATGTATTCTGCAAAAACATTCCTCACAATATAGATCGTTAGGTTAACTAATGAACTTCTTATATCAGTGTTTATCCTTACAATTAAGCATATAATATGTAAACCATAAATAAAATATTAAAAGTATATATATAGTAATATGACTAATATTCTAAAAATTAGCTTGTATAAGCGTATAGGTTAAGACCAGACATCGAATGATGTTGTGTGATAGAACTACCCGGAAATATATTATTAGGCTATTCTCAAAAACCGGTCAACATAACGAAATATAATAAATCAAACACTAACAATACACAATACAATAATAGATAATGTAGAATCTCAACCGTTTTTTAATGTGTTGGTTTAACATAGTTTCCTGAATAAAATAGGATTCTGAAGGACATTCTTTATTCGCTTAATACAAACAATTTAACGATAAAGAGTTTTATTTAATTATTTTAAATGATTTGAAATTTAAAAAGTTATATTATTGTGTTGTAGCAACTTTTAATTGATTTAATGTGAATTACCATAAAGACAAACAACGGAAAGATTAAAAGATTAAATACACGTAGCATATTACTAAATGTCTACACTAATAATGATAAATTAAGAACACATTGTCGGTGTTTGTGTTTTACACGATAAATCTGACGATGATTATGGTAGTAAGACGAAAACAGGTATTATTTTTTTCTTCTCATTTTTAATTCAAGTAAAAATGATTTAAACAGTATTATTTTATAAAAAAAATAAAATGGGTAGTAAGTATCAAAAATAGTTTGTATAATAAAATTTAGTTCAATTCCATTTATTTAACTTACAACTTATGAGTTTGTACGTATTAAGTTAGCTTATTATTTATTTTATTATTCACGTAAATTTTGCATTTTATTTTAAAAAAATCTTTAGTTTCTCCCTTTTAGAAAAAACATAAGATTATTAATAACATACTCGTATATGTTATGAGTTATGGCAAGCTATAAAACATATTACTGATCTTATTTCCTAATCTTGAGGGCCTGGTATTTACCTATTTTAATAACAAATAATTTTAAGTAATGGTTTATGATAGGAAAAGTACGAGTTATAGTGGCATACCGAGGGGGAGGTTTTAGGGGTTTAACCCCCCCCCCCAGAAGTGAAACATGTGGGTATAATTATTTTTTTTCAAATGTGTATTTGGGAACAGAGCAGCATGTCACTCCATTAGTTTTCAGTTTTCACCTTGCAAATTAATAAGTCGCTACGCAGACCAAAAACTGTTGCATTTTTTTTTTTTTTTGTTACACAATTTTTTTTTCGACCCCCACACGTACGACATTTTGTAAAAAAAGGTTGGTCAAGTGGCTACTGTATAGTAGGTCACTATAATTGATGTATTGAATTTTAATCCAATGAGAGGTATCATTGTATAGGAAAAAAATTCTAAACGAAGATAATTTGTCAGCCTAGGATATAATGTCCAATGGTTGGTGAAAAAAGTTGTTTATGCTTTAATGGGCTAAATACACCAAAATTTAAATTAATTTACAATTATTATAAGTCAAACTTATAGAAAATCTTGTATTAAATTTTCAAGTTACTTATACAACAATTTTAATGAATTATATTTAAAAAATAATTTTCATATATTAATGATTTTTACAAATCTTTTTCCATAGTAAATTTAACTGTATATAGATAACACTAATATAAACATTTGGTGAAAATTTCAAGTATTTATAGTGATTAGTTTTTGAGTTAGGTACAACCATATAAAAAAATCGATTTGGTCGAAAACTGGTTTTGCGTAAAAATTCCCTTTTTTCCGTCACTTTTTTTTTTTTTGTTTTTCCCGATTGTTTTTATAACTCTTGGAAAATGTTTTCTTTTAACTTCTATAATGCACCAAGGATATTCAATATTAAAATATTGGAATTGAAGCATTGTTTCGACAAGTTATGCTGTACACAGATACGTAAATCAATACATTCATCACTTCGTTCAGAATCTAAAAGAAGTTGCATATTGAATAATCTTTAATGTATTATGATTTATAATTTGTAAATTTATGATTATGATAAATAATATAAATTATTACGATACTTGGGTATTTATTATTTATTATTTACTGATACTATGGTTAATCGATAATTGTCATAAATGTATCTAAATTAGGCTACTGGGTTAAGTTGGAACAAGTAATGCGAATACTATATTATCTATCTGTCATCTGAGACACATGATCAAAAATCAATCGCTAGAAATTGTTGCCACATATTGGATACGTAGATTCAGAAGCAATGTTTCAAAAACACGTTCCTATGTACTTATTTGTATATATATGTAATTATTTTTATACATGGTACATCATGTTTTACATTGTACTAGATAAAATATTATAATACAAATATTTTTCTATTATGAACAAATGTGAACTCAGCGACAACGAGTAGGTGTACGATTACAAGAGTCATTGTCCAATATGGTGAGAATTTGTATTTTTGCGTTTGCGGACTATTATATATTTATAGTAAAGGTAACACTCGATAGTTTACAAGCAGATATCCAAATAAAATTGAACGACATTTTTAAATATCACTACTATCACGTGCACCTATTTTCCTGATGTCTAACGAATCTATCGATCCAAACCGATCACAAGTTACAGGCCTAGATAGAAAGGTAAACAAATACAAACAAAATTCCTTTATATGTGTTATAGATATTGTAATAAAAAAATATTCGCGAAGATTTTTAAACACACGGTGTAACGTTGCATTAGTATTTCCTATTCGTCTATTATATTATTATATACTATATAAGTTGTAAAAAAATATAAATAAAATGCACAAAATCATGAATTATGATGCTTCAATGGTGTTATTTAATAAAAAAAAAACTCTTAAAATTAACAATTCGCCATGGTATATTCAAAGGACTTGCATTTACAAAAATGTAGCAATATATCTTATTTATAAGTTGATTTAATGTTTGTAATTTGTAAAATAAATAAATAAAATATAAAAATAAAAATCTATCAGCAAATTTAGTAAGTATAGTTAATATTTTTTACTAAATATTAATATTCTTATATTAATAAATAATGATATAAAAAAATAAAACACTACAAAAATATATTACAACTTCTGTATGGTGTATATCTTTTATTTTTTCAACTATATGAGTTATGATTATAGTTTGAATAATTATTTTTGTGCGAAAAGTTTTTATAAACAATTATAGGCATTTTTTTTTTTAAATAGGAGTATAGTTTAAAAATTTAAAAAGCATTTATAAGCATACTAATATCTTATTTTTAATTTATACCTACATTATTTATATAAGAAATTACATTTTAAAACGTAGTAATAAAAAAAAAATCTGATGGTTTTTGATATGCTACGATGCAATTTATAAATATTACTTCACAAAAAACTAAAAAGAACAAAAATTATTACTTATAGAATAACATAATAATGATTTATTTTAGTATCATTATTTAAAGTACTAACCTTTTTTTACAATATTTGTTTTACATGATTTGAAACTTATGTCATTTTAAAATAAATTTATTTATAAAAGTAAATTCTATTTTTAGAATTTGTAAAAATTAATAAATTTATAGCTACGCTTATAATATTATATAAATCTAAAATTGGAATTAGCGTACTTATACGATACTCTGTATCGTTGAAATATAATATCATATGCGTACGGAAAAATATAAAAATATTTTGAGGAAGGCGTGTAGTTTAAACATTAGTATTGTACTTAAACTCGATTTATCACTGATAGATAAAGTTCGAAAGCATCATATGATATGTAGTAATCGCTATGCAGGCAGTGACCTATTTAGGGGGGCTTGGGGGCTTGGGCCTCGGGTGGTAAATTTTGGAGAGCATTTTAATATAATACAGTTCCTAGGTGGCTGGATAATAAAAAAAAGTTATAACACTCAGATAACCTGGGGTGCAAAATTCCTAAATACATCTCTGTCTGCAGGACATTGCTCTAGTTAGACAATAATTATTTAAACGACGTAGTACATTTAAAATGGGCCTTAGCAAAATTAAAGTAACTAAATGCTATAATGCTATAATATTATAGTGCGTTCTAAAATTTATTGAGATTAACTAAGGCAACGTGGCTATGAGTGCTGTGACAATTGATCAAATTCACGGCGAAAATCTAACATTGGGTTAGCTGTGATGTATGACGTATGAATATTATACTGATATTACTATTTAACATAATATTGTATAATGTATAATTTTTAATTAGTAGGTTTTGGATATAAAAGTAATATAAACAATAAAAAAAAAAAAAACATTTTAAATGTCAAAAATGCACGAAAAGCATTTATTGAAAAACAATCTTAAATTTAGCCATCAAAAATTCATTTTAATCTATTGGTAAAATATAGAGACTTTGATAAACACTAAATTAACTTTATCGAAAACATAAATACATTATTAGCAATAGTAAATAAGCATATCAATTAAAATTTAAAAGTAATTTTAAACTTAACATCGACAAAGCTGTTCAAGGTTTTATCGATTTGTACCGTAACATACATATAATACTACTATAATTAATTGATAATCAAGCACGAAAAAAAGAGATAAAAAATAAAAAAAATGGCGAAAACAATGTTTTAGGTACACGCATTACCTTAAAAATTAAATGAAACACATTTTTATTCAAGAATTATTTTTCTATAATTTATTAATCAAAAAAAAAACCATTCGCCTTCGAATCCGCTATTGATTAGTCCTAATCACTAAAATACTATGAAACGGTATTTATTAACCTTTGATAGTTCACAAAAGCCAAAACTGAAATATTCGTTTAGCCATATATAGGTAAGATCGATTATATTCTAATTTAACATAGTATTTGTTTTCTATTTTATCACATTATCTGCAGTACCTATATTATGTAGGATGATAATCGTATATGTAATAACCGTGCTTTGGGTTTACTACAAATATTTATAATTTATACATATTGTACTGAACAAGGACACATAACATTAAAATTGTTGGCGGAAGGTGGATAATGGAAGAAAAATCACTGACCGCATATCAAACGTTAGTATAAATATAGGTACCGAATTTGTTGGCAGACGCAGTCCAGTCGGCACAAGCGCTCCGGTCGTGTCCGTTTGTATTTCACGCGTCTTCCGGGTGTATTCGAAATAATATAACGTGCGCAGTTTTGTAGGTACAAATGTTATTTTCATTTGCAAGCACAATATTATGATAAAATATATACACTAATATTATAATCGAGATACCCGCGAATCGCGCTACACCGTGTAAATCGTGCCGGAACATAATATAATAATAATAATATTCATTGTATATATATATTTTTATACATAAACAGGTATATTATAATACCCACGTCGAATAGTTTGTGAAAAGATATTCTATCACAATAATACAATATTTATCGACGGCATACTTTGCTGACGGTAGCTGCAGTAGCGATTTTTCTTTGCCGTTCGTACGCGAATTGGGACACACATACAGGAAAAAAAAAGAAGAGGGAAAACCCGTTGTTTTTTGTCGTTATATTAATATTATTTTATTCGCTCCACCGCCACCGCCGTTCGGAAAAACCGATCTCAGCTATCGCGTTCAATATCTAAATACATTCGCTAAAACTTCGTAGCAGTCACTCGCACGGTCGACGTCACAGCCGCCCACACGCTGAGGATTCATGGAAGTTACACGGTTGTCACTGTGGGTCCTGGTCGCGTTGGCCGCGGTCTTGCAACCAGCCCGCCCTCAGACTTCCAAGCCGAACATTGTTTTCATTTTGGCCGACGATTTGGTAAGACACGACATAACGTTTAAGATTCGGTCTCCCACGGAACGACTATAGGTTAGGTTAAATATACATACTATTATTATTAAATACGTATTGTGGCCCGAAATTATACCTAGTAGGTTCGTACTTACTTTTTTCTAGCACAAAAATCATGGTTAATCTTTTAATTATACCTACTGTTTATTTTAAAAACTACATGCATCGAGAACATGGGGTATGTTAGATAAGCTTAAAATATATCTCATTATCTAACAGTTTAAATAATTATTTATTTCATATTTCTAATGTCTGTAACCAATATATTGCTGCACATAATTTATAGATTTTGATTTTGAATTTGGATAAAGCGTTTAATAATTTACTTTAAATGTAACGATATAAATATCGTTTGTTATAAGTTATTACAGAAGGTAAAATGTTTAAATCGTTTATGAAAATTTAAATGAATTTTATTCTTTTTAGCTATAGGGAGTTACAATCAATAATTGTTGGCCCTCGACCCTTTAGAAGACTCGATTTGGATTTAGTGGCCGTAAGACAAATAGCTGTATCTATTATGTTATTCTAATATTTACATACTTTTCGAAATTCTTGATAAAACGAAGAACGCGCTACTTTATTGCTATTATATTATTATAAATTATGATCGCTTTACACACAGTTTATTGCATGAAAATTCGCTGTTCTTATTCCGCGTGTTTACGTTGTTTGTTTAAGTAGATTTCTCAATTTTTAATTTGTGTACACAACCCAATAGTTACCAATATTAAAAGAAAAAACTAACAAATATATTATATTACATATATAAACTGTTTAAAAATTACCATAATTTTATCGAATACTCACACGCTATAGCACATGTTGTATGCTGCATTATATAACGTGTAAAATATTTGAGAACTATTATGCAACTTCAGTCAAAACACTCAAAATTCTTAATGGACCATTACTATACTGTTGACAAGTAAATGTGTATCATAAAATAAAATGTAAAAGTAGGTGTAGTTACATTATAGAAAATTACCAATAGTGGGAACATAAACTGATAAAATACACCATAATACCCAATATTTACTGCAAAATACTATTTTAAAGCACATTAGGCAGATAAAAATAAAACGATTTATACCATATTTTCTTAAAAGTTATGAATATAAAACTCAAATTCAATGCTACATTACATTAAAAACATAATATTTATCTATGTATGTATAAACTTATAGATTTATTATCGTACTTTCGGATGAGGATATACTTGGAAACCATCGAACCAATTAGCACCTAAATTTTTCACGTATATTATTTGAAACTCGGAGAGTACATAATATAGCTTCATTTTTGAAAACCTACGTAAGGTAATTCACATACGAATTTCATTTTGGCATACGAAAATTGAGTATTATGTTATTTACATACAGGATTAAGTACTAATTGTTACACAAATAAAAGAGACTTATATAACATTATAACCAAGGACGACCATAGGTAAAATTGTACAGGGTAGGGTCAAAATAAAAAAATTCTCAAATGTAAGGTAGTAAAAGATTTAATGTTATTTTCACATATAAATGTAAATATGTCACATTTATTAAGCTGCAAGTTCATAATATTTTTTGCGCAGGAGGGGAAAAGTGCCATATCTTGCCCCCCCCCAAATGGGTGCTCATAATTATAATCTATTTATATATTTTATAAATTAATGAAAGTTTGTAACTTTATATATACTCAAACGGTATTTTAAAAATTTCATAGATTGTTTTTAGAGAATAATTGGAACTACATTCGAAAATATACCAAGTAGTTATCTCGGCTGAATTCAAGTACCAATGAGTAACCAATTCCGATTTGCATATGAACTTAGGTACACTAGAATTGTGATACACAGCACCGTCTTTTTATTTATTTTTTTTTCACGGAAGTAATCGGGTTATAGACACAACTAGTATACATATAAATAACAATTCCTATCTAATTATCATAATTTTTGCATCTATATAATATTAAAAACGTACAGTTTATCTAGAAGCGGAAGTTAACTAAAACAAAGCACGCATTTTTAATTATAAACACGATTCTCACTTACTCATTCACGTATTTTCCCAACAGTAGGTAATTAAAAAAATCCAAGTCACAATTTTCAAGATGTTATAATATGACCGTCTAAAGGATTAAATATTATATTAAGTAATATTTTAAATAGCCTACTTAATAAACAGCACAGTGCGTCTAATAATTAATATAATTATTAATTAATGTTTAACGCCAACAATAAGAAGTAACATTTAATGGATATTATCAGAATTAATAATAATTTTTGGGGGACCAGTAACCCTCAATTATAATTAGTGGAAAACCTAAATATAATTATTAATAAAAATTTTAGATAAATATAGAACAATAGAAGTTGAGACTTACAAATAACATAATAGTTTTGAGTAAATTAAAAGTGTGTAGAGTAATACCTACAGATAAATGTGATTTAAGTGAATTAACACTTCTTTAATAATATAAGCGTAGTTTACCGTCAACAAATAACAATTATATTATACTGTATGAAATGTAAATAATGAATACGTTTTAAATACATAGTGCTTCTGAATCAGGTATTGTAGGTATGTTTACAATAAATAATGATTACAGATCGGATTATCTACTTAAAAAAAAAAATATATATTTTTTCTTAATTAATTTGAGATTGCAAAAAACTTTGAACTTTGAAACAAAGAGAGTTGAATTACTAACGAAATTTGAGAATGATTAATTATTTAAATTTAGATAAAGAAAATAATATTTGAATTGTACCACTGTTTATTATTATAATAATTGTTGAGTTCGGTATAACTAATATACTATAACTATATAAACTCGGTTCGCGGGGTATATACAACCCTTCCGTCCGCAGCCGAAGGTAGTAAACTCCCAACTAAAACGTGAGAACCTGCAGCAAGGACACATGTTACACAAACAGTGAAAATCGTCGATTGGTTCCGACGAAATACGTACGCAACGGTCAAAGCATGGGTCGTTTTAATACAATATAATATAGGGGTGAACGAATAAGTGACGCTCAATTTTTGCGATAACATTGCAATTTAATGAATACTGTCATTATTATTACATCAAGCGCTTTCGGCATTTCGCACAACAACAACGATAGGTACCTATGTACAATAATATTCATCATTGTGGTTTATTAAAAATGTATACTGTACAACTTGGTCGCGCCGATTAACTATACTTAGCCAATTATACCGAGTTCGCGTGTCGCAACATTCAATCAATGCGGGTATTTGTCGAAGGTGACGAGCTCGTCGAGCGTATAGGTTATACCTAAATATACAAGAAACGTATCGATAATGTCAAAATCGTATAATTTGCCCTATCTAAACTTATTGATGGAGACAAATCTTGATTTAAAACACTGACGTATAAACTCGGGATCCAAGGATTGTCGATTTAAATTGAATAATACAATGCTTGATAAATCCCACTGTATTATATTATTAAAGTTGTACTATAGGTATTTCTTATGTTTAAAGTTTACAAAAATAAAAATGCTAAAATATTTTGTTTAAGATAGTCGGAATCATTGATAAACATTAATAATATAATGATGGACAAATTAATGGTAACGCCTCTCCCACCTACGTTACTAATTCATAAGCGGAAAAAAGTAAAATATTAGTAGAATTAATAAGACATTTTTTTTACCTGCTATTAAATACTAAATGATATCTTATTAGATTTTGATAAACTGAAACAGATAGAAGAGTAAATCAATGATGAAAAATCGATATATATTTCACTAATAAATTACATAATAAAACAATATTAATTAAATAAGAGTGTTTGATAGAAGGAATGCGAAAGCAACACCAAAAGAGTTAGATAAACAGGCGAAATCAAATTATATAATATTATGATTATTAATTTTAGTAATTATCTGTAAATAAATTCGCTAAAGCGTTTTACCGAAATCTCAGATTTTCGCCGTATGTATATTATGTACAAAATAATAATAACAATAAATAATAATATATTTTTTGTATAAGGGGTAGGAATACAACTACTCATGATGTAGTAAACAGGATAACGACCCGCTTTCAGACGTTATGTAAAAACTATAAACAATATTGACATTAATAAACATTAATAACTGTAATAATACAATGTTGAGTGTACACTATGAGAACATTGACATTGCATATGATAATATAGCTTGCAAATATTTTGCGGTCTTTGCGGTTGTCGCGGCGGTCGACTATACATAGAAAAGTAAATATTTTATATGTCTTGCAAAATAATACAATTACAAATTTTATGGTATTTTTGTGTTCATTTGGGAGAAGGGTATAAAAACAGCTTTATACGCGAAAAATATTTTTTAAGAATCAAGTGAATATTATATAGTGGTCGTTTTAATGACTTATAGTGTTGTTTTTATATAGTTTTCATTTTAAAGATTTTTGGAATTATTTTTAGTTTACTAAAATTCGTTTACTGAATATAATTATGTTTATCTAATACTTATTTTGAAATATTATTCTTATGAATATTTTATTTACGAGTGAACCGATAAAAATGTACTCTATTGTTTTAACAATATAATATTAACAATTCAAATTACACCAACTATTTAATAAAAGATTGTACGTTAGATTTTTCAATTTTTTATATTTTGATCACATTACCAATAATTTATAATGATTATAAATTATTATAATGATGTGTTGGACGCTTATTCGCAATGACTAAATAATATAAATATATACCTAACTAAAAATAACTCAAAGACTAATTTTGCATGTTCATAGTTCGTGGATTTGCTCATGTTTTCACGTATTTTAGCACGAATCACGTTGACAGGGAAAATGTGCCCAAGATGTCAATAGATATGTTTATATCATGGTGTTGTATCAATTGAGTAGGTACTTATATTAAAGTAGTTTAGACCAATTTATAATCGTTTCACACAATAATAAATTCGAAAACTCCTTTACCTGTCAATTTCCGTTTAAAAAATAAAATGTTAATTGACCGTGAGACACTAAATATTATATCTGCTTGAGCGCACGTTCATATTGTATTATGTATACATATTTTGAATACCTAATGCACTCCATGATAACAGTTTGAGATCCGCTTGGCAAAAACAGGATCCTGTTCAATAGAAACGGAAAGGGTTTCCATTAAACTTTAATAATATTATATTACTAAAAATAATGTTCAATGGTCTTAACTGCAACACGCACCGATAAACTACATGCAGCAGCCAACATTCATAAATCATACGCGGTCTTTAATATATGACGATTTTTAAATTAAAATTATATTTATTATAATGTGTCGTATCATTGTGATTTGTGATACACTCTGTATAATATATAGATATAGCAAATAGGTATGTATATATAGTCACACATATAAGTACTTATTTCCTACTGAAACACTTTTTCACCTTCATTTCTATGGTCCATTTGATCTCACGTGAATGGACGAGTAACAGCGAGACATATTTTCAATGATGTATTTTTTTCTCTAAATTCTGAATTTTATCCGTTGACAAGTCTACAGCAGCTGTCATGTACACGCCGTCCGCGGATCAGTGTATGATAGTGCAGTGAATATTGATAAACCGTCGCGTGAGATGACATTCCAAAACGGACACTGCTTTTTGTCCCGGTCTATCGAACACGTACGCATTAATCATAGAGCTCGTTTTTTAAAGTAAAATAAAAAGTAAAACACGCGGTGACAATGTATTCGGTTTTATAAATTCTACGGAGTTATTTTTTTAAAGGTCAACCGCATTAGTATTTTGTTAAGCGATCTCCTTTCTATTAAGATTAAAATATCGTAACAAACCAAAAATAACAAAATCATGCATAATATTATTACGAAATTATTAATGTGTATTTCTATTTTTACATCGAATATTTTTCAGATTAACATAATATTTAAATTAATCGAAAGTTTGTTTTCCAATGTATCCTTTTTATTTTTATATTCTGAAACCATATTTTGCTTATAATTTTTAAGAACTTTAGATAGGTGTCAAATGTCAGAGGATTAAATTAAAAATATAAAAATCTCTACAGCTTATTTCAGAATACTAACTGGAAATAGCCGTTGCATTCATCTTATTTTTATTAATCGCTTTTAACTTTGATTGCAAAAATCATTATTAGTCGTATACTCGTATGTACATTTTTGCGAACAAAATATTGACGAAATTATTGACTTATACCTTGTTTACTGTTATCAATTAAATTGTTTTGTGATTATTCGAAATCCAAGTTCAAAATCTGATAACATGTGATATCGCTCTTTTTTTCATTATTTACGTAATGATTTATTGTATTTTTAATGATAATTGGATTAATATTTAAATATATTTAGAAACATAAAGGTATCTACTTTCGTCATAATTAATCACCTAATCATATTTACTGGTTGTTAAGAAATTATGAACTGTTTTTTTCATGTTCCAAATCGGCAACAACGGACGTTATAGGTATTAAAGACTATTTGTATTATATAGTGCTATTGATGAATCGTATACGTGATAGGAAATAGAAAATATTATCTGTAATTTAAATTGGAACGATAATGAAGATGGTGCATATTTATTTGATCTTGATAAAATCCCAGATATTATATTAATGGTTATTTTAATAATACACTAGGTAGTTACTATAAAATATATGATATTTTAGATGTACAATACCTATAGGATTCTCCATGTTTAATATTTACATATAATATACTTAATTTATTGATAACATTTTTCCCACTGTTTCAATTGTTTCAAATATATAACATACTTAAAAACTCAATTTTGAGTTTTAAAATGAAGTTTGTGATTTTTTTCATTATTTTTCATAAATTGCTGGTATTTTAATCAGCTTAAAAAGATTTATATACAAAAAAAAATCAGCAATTGAAGGGTTAAGGTAGTCTGAAAAATTTTAAAAATGAAAAGAGTACAGGTAAAGTCATTTAAGTAACATTGGAATATTTCAAAAATTCCATGATTATTATTTTGTATCACAACAATATAACAAAAATTGGTTGAGAAAATAAAGTTGGTTTATTTAATAACATAAATCGCTACTATAATCATTTGAATATTAAGTTATCAATATATAATTTTAAACTCAATTACTTGAAAAAATTATAGTAACTTTAAGTTTTTTTTTTTTATTTCTAGTAAATACAGTTTTAATGAGTCTTAATTCATTTTTCAAACATTAGACAATTGAATAAAAAATACTACGAATCTTAACTACAAACTATCTTCTAAACTTTCATGATTTCGATAAATTTCATAAAAAATTGAATTTAAAATGTTTTAAACAAAAATCGCTACTATATATTTTCAAAAATTGTGGTTTATTGTAAGAATAACTTACGAGGAACCTTGATATATACTTTCCAAGTTTTTACTTATCAAACGAAAATATTATCATACATAAATCGAAAAAAAGTCAAAAATTTCAAAAACACAACAATAAAAATATTTAAGAAATTGTTAAAAATTGGTTTGGAAAAAAAATCATATTTTTCTGTTTTTTTTTTTCTTTGTTTATTCTATTTATTTTGAAAATTGCTAATTTTAACTCCTCAGAAGCACCAACTTGATCCAATTTGTAACCAAAATCTACACTTGTATTCGAAAATCAGAGTATTTTTTCTTATACCTATATGATGTGTAACAGACACTAAAAAAGTAATAATAAATCTATGGGGTTTAGGATTCTTGAAAAACTTTAAAAAAAAGAATTAATGAGAGTAATGCGACCATAAAAATTTTCACTACTCTTAATCAATATTAAATTCAGATATCGCCTATTAGTCAAAAAGATTAAATGACATGTCATTAATTGCTGACCATATTTAAAATAATCATTGATACTTAAACAACAAAATGAAAACATTTTCATATTACGTACCTCATTATTTATAAAAAAAATTATTGAATATAAATCCGAAACACAAAGCTGCATATATAGGTACTACATATACGTTTTAAATTTTAAAAAAATCAAAATGTATTCGCCATATGGCTATAGTTTACACTAAGGTGCTAAAAACAAATTTCTGTATCCCGAAAAATCTGCGACAAGTATGAAATAAAATGGAAACATTTTCTTGAAAATATTCAAACTCGTAATAGTATTTCCGGATAAATATTCGTAGCGGTAAAATATATCAAACGGTTACTGTTTTGTTCCTGTTTTCTGTAACATTTGTCATTTAATTGTAAACGACTGTTGACGCACATCCAAAAAGTTGTATTGTATTCATTGTAAAAATTACAAATATATGTATAATACTATGTTTATATACCTATATATTTTATCTCTTACATTTGATTTTATATTTATATTTTTTGGTATAAATGGAAATTTTATTTTTGGTTGTGTTTTTGTTTTTTTTTTATGTTCTGTCAGCTTGACGTTAACGTAACATAACATATTATAAAAAATTGTGTACTGCAGTAGTTGTTTAACTCACTACTCGGGTATGCATGAAATTCAGTTGTTAAATGAATAAGGTGTTCTTTGAGTTTTGTATTATTATTTTAATAGCTAATAATAATTGTATATCCCTCAAATTCAAATATATTATATTTACACACCGTCCGAAACTTACTAGACTAGTTGTTACATCATCAATAATTGTTAATTTATAATATAACGTAACAGTCGCACCTCGATTGATCAATGTTTTTTTTTTTTAGTTCAAACTCCGGGATAAAGTCAACAGAGTCGAACTGAAAAATAAAACGATTTACCTATTGAACCTCCCAAACATACTACACGACCTATTATAAAACCATAAAAGATGAAACATGACAGGCCCAGTGAAGCAAGTACACTAATTTGGGCCCGTGTGAAAATAAAATTATTGCCCACCCCCCTCATGAAAAATTAACTAATTGTAAAATTAATTATTTCAAATTTGTAAACATAGTTTGGAATTTGAGTTTTTACTCATACAAAATAAGGTTAACATAATTAGAACATATAGAAGTACCTATTTAAAAATAAATAAATATAATAATTTTTAGCCTACTTTATTCATTTTAAATATAAATAAAAAAATAAATAATAACAATTTTAAATTTATAAAATGTTTTCCTATAATAACGCTTTGAGTTTTTTCTATAACTATTTTAGGAAACTTATGGAAAACTTCGTGTTGAAATTTTTAACCTTAGTTATGAATACAAACAATTTTATGAATATTTAATTACAAAATTACTTGCAAATTTTTGCGATTTTTACGTATACCATAAAAATTTGAACTTTAAACGTTTATAAAAAAAATTGTGACCAACGATTTTTTATTTTTTATTTTTTATTGCAGTAAGAACGACTTATAAGAAATTTTGTATTAAATGTTCAAGTTTTTTTTAGAATCCAAAGTTATTATTTCGACGTTTCAAAAAAAATTCCCGTTGTCTATAAATAGCTAAAAAAAACAATAATATTTTGAAAATTAAACCGTACATGGATAACGCTAACATAAACATTTAGTGACAATTTCAGGTATTTACAATGATTCGTTTTTGAGTTATAACAATATAAATAAAACATTTTAAGTCATTTTTATCAGGGGGCCCCCCATTATAGATTGGGGCCCTGGGCCCGTGTGTTTAACACACGCAACACACCCGGTTATTGCGGCACTGAATTGACAGCTCGTTTTTCGATCGTTTTCCATTTCGTGTAACCCCCACCACCTGTTGCACACCTATATATATATATAATAATAATAATAATAAGACAACTAAACAGCACGCGTTGCTTCACGCAGTCATGACGGCGGCGCGGGCGTCTAGTCTTGCGGATATAGAAAGCGCAATAGTTTCGACCGCATATGCCGTGTTTCGACAATATACTTACTGTATTTCTGAGTGTGTGTATATGTGTGTATTCTGCTCACACACTAAATTATCTCTGTATAAATAAGACGACGACATTGACCTTGATAACAATATGTATTGACGAAAACTGCAACGTTTTCGCTTCGCTCAATTCGTCGTGAAACCGGTGAAAGCTTATTGATTGTAATCTGTATATAAAATATTGCGTTCGGAAAACAAATTCTGAGTAAAATATAATTATACTGTATTATTGATAATTATTAATTTTTTAATATGGATTTTAATACACTATAATTTGTCCTTTCTTGTTTTTTTTAGTTGCAGTATCATCACTTTCCGTTTCAGAAACAATACATTATTTTATATTTTGTTGTTCCACTTATGTATATCACAAAACGCCTGTTTTTCGTATTATAGATAACAGCCAGTACACTTTTTATTGAGTCTATTAAAATTTTAAATTATATAGATATTAAATAAAAAATCAAATAAAAACCAACAACAAATATTTATATTTTGATTTATAACAAAAAAATAAAAATAATTGTGTTACCTTATAGAGGTATGTGATGTATTACATGTACTGCATTAACTGAAACAAAATTATATTACATCTTACTTACGGCAAGTCACATAGGATAAAATCGCACGTATATCGGTCGCATTTGACGGTGATGTAGCACAGTTGAGTTTATTTTTAATACTTTGATTGTTATTTAGAATTAAGGAAAAAATAGAAAGTTAAAATTTCTGTAGAAAATTATATTTGCAATGCAATGAAAAAAATATCTCTTTATGAATATATTTAATGAGTACCCATCGTAATAATGTGTATTAATATCAATAATTATTCCTGTAATGTTATTTGTTGCAATCTGTTTGCAATATTTGGGTGTAGAACAAAACTAAAATTTAATTACACTTGTATAGGTAGGTACCATCGCCAAAAACAAAATTAACAAATTATTAATAGAAAAGAACTAGGTACTTAAATTATATAGTTATAATTATTATAATTGTAAAATCAATGTAGGCACATCTTTAAAAGGTATGTTATTGTTTGAAAAAAAGAATTATTTAAAAATATTCCTGTATTAATTTATAATAGTATTAAAATATTTAAAAAAATAATAATAAAATAATGTAATAATGTATAGTAATGTAATGATAATTATAACAGATCATACTATTTTGTAAGTTTTTCAATTTATCAGATATTTTTTCTGAAAATATGTTTTTCTGCTGACAGGCCTAAAAAAATAATAATAATAAACGATAAACAATGACAAAATAAATTGTAAAAGAATAAAAATAATTTTTACATTTGCAGGGATGGAACGACTTGAGTTTTCACGGTTCTGATGAAATCCCGACGCCTAACATTGATGCACTGGCATTCAACGGTGTTGTGCTTAACAATTTATACACTCAACCGGTGTGCACGCCGTCTCGAGTGGCACTGATGACTGGAAAGTATCCCATTAAATTAGGTAAATAATAATTTTTATTTTTCAAGACACGCCAATGTAACGAAATTATTTAAATCAAATTCTTTCCGATTTCACAAAAAATATGTAAAAGAAATATAGTGTGTGGAAAAAAAAAGAAAAAGAAAATATTTATTAGTTTCTAGTAATAACAGATTATCAGGTGCGTATACCTATACAGAATCAGGTGAGAAAAGTAGGTTTTGAAGCCATCAAAATTCGAAATTCCCTTAAAAAAAAAAAATAATAAATATATCAAATTTATTATACAAATTATATATTAATATTTATAAAATTTAAAAGCAAAGAATAACAAACTTTAGAAAATTCAATAATAATTAATTTTCCAACTGCGAATATCAATAAAACCTTTAGGTTTAACTCCAACTAATATTTTGGTTATTGACTATACCTTATTTTAGTACGAATTTTTACATGCAAGTATTGATAAATTACAATATAGTGTAATAATGTAATATAAATTAATAATCCGCAGTTATATATTCGTCGTACGATATAAGCGAAGAGTAGTACTTCAAATTAATACCTAAGTAATACACAATTAATAAGTACCTATTAAAAGTAATAATATTACCAATTTATAAGGTAATCTTAAATAATATAATATTTATATGTATTTAAAATTATTTACGAGTTATATAAATTAAATAATATAAACTTAAAATTTCTCTCCCTGGTAAAATCGTATCAACACGACTGCATTTTGTTTTCCAATATTATGAGTAATAACTTCATATAACTTATAAAAATTCCGAACAGGTATGCAAGGTCCTCCGACTTATGGTGCTGAACCAAATGGCTTACCGCTGTCAGAAAAACTTTTACCGGAATATCTCAGAGAATTGGGATATACGACTCGGGCTATAGGAAAATGGCATTTAGGTTTCTACAAACCGGCCTATACGCCCACGCGGCGAGGTTTCGACTCGCACTTTGGCTATTACACCGGATACGTCAGTTACTACGATTACATACTTCAAGACGTCGTAAGTCAAATACAATCGTTTTTATTCACAAGCTTAACGTGTAATATTTTATTAAGGTTGTGAATTTATTTTAATTTAACACTTTCTTAACATAAAGTTTTAATTAATTACAAAGAATTCAATGATGAGTATTTTACTGTTTATAATTTTGACATTATCCATGTTTTAGGTCTTTTAGATATTTTTGGACTATTTAGGTTATTATACAATATCTATAATCTCTTTTTGGAACAGTAAAAATACTTAAATTTTAAATTTAAATTTTTATAAGCCTATATCGCAATACAATAGGTATTATAGGAAAATACTGATGATTAATTAATGAAATCGGAGCCAGCTATTAATTAAAAGGCAAAAATTTAGACAATTAAACTATTTTTCTAACATTATTCAAATAAAAAGAAAAATCAAATTTTGGTTGTAATTTTATTTTTTTTTTAATATGGAAAAATTTAGACTACAATTTGAATAACACTAAATAAAGTTAGAAAAATACCATTCAAATACTAAAATAAACGTGTGATCAATGATCATATACAACAGATATATACAGATATTTCAATTTCTGAAAATATAAATTTTTATAAGTCAGAGTCCAATACAACCATAAAAGTCTCCTGTGTATTTAAAATAAAAACAATTGACCAAAATCCTATTATTTCACCAAACACTTAAGTTTTTCCTATTAAACAAGTTGGCTCTGGCATCCTTTTAAAAAAACAGACCACCATCTTAAACGGCATTTTTGTCACTTTATAGTACCAGAATTTTGGCGAATTTCAAGGATTTGATATGCGACGAAACGACACTATCGCGTGGGACGTTGCCGGCAAATACGCCACTGACGTGTTCACCGACGAAGCAGTACGATTGATCAAAGAACAGCCAGCCGACCGGCCTCTGTTCATGTATTTAGCGCACGTAGCCGTGCATACGGGCAACAGAGGTAAGAATTTGGAGGCACCGCAGTCCGAAATCAACAAATTTAATCATATTTTGGATCCGAACCGGCGAACTTATGCAGGTACCTATGACGACATGCCACAATCAGTAATAATTAATAGTTTTATCCTAACACTTTAATCAAGTTCTATAAAATGTTGTAAATGTACCCATGTTGTTTTTCAAAAAATAAGGGTATTATTTTCAAAAATTTAAATGTCGAAAAAAAATATAATGAAATTAAAAAATAACTTAATAAAAATCGAGTTAATTTTAACTTGTTGACGATAGTTTTTTATAACTCGACCAAATCAATAACATATCGACTTGTACATAAAATCACCTATTTTATTTAACTTATCTTTACTTTATTACTCTACAATTTGGATCATTATAATTTATTATTAAGATAATTATATTAGGTGTATTATATGTAAATAATTTGATAATTCATTTAAAATGTACACTTACTCAATCTTTAATATATCGTATAATGCAGTATAGATCAACTATAACCTAATAATATTATGTTTGATAAAAACAACAAAGTAGAAAAAAAATTTTACTGACTAAAAAACCTAATAATTAATATCGTTTTTTAGCGATGGTATCTAAATTAGACGAGTCTGTGGGTCGAGTTGTGGAGGCGCTAGCAGAAAAGAAAATTTTGCAGAACACTATTATCGTGTTCATGTCAGACAACGGATCGCCGTCGTTTGATAGCTCCGGTCGAAATTATGGATCCAACGTCGGTGTAACAGCCAACTGGGGTTCCAATTTTCCGTACAGAGGTGTAAGTTTCCTGCATACAAATCGTACCTTGAATTCGATTTCAATATAATATTATGCCTTGGATTAAAAATTAGACTTATTAAAAATACTAAGAAAGTACCCTAAAAATGTAAAATAATACTCTAAAAATCTATAACTAAATAAGACCAAAAATATTAGGTAGATAATATACTTACAGCACATTTAATTACAAATTAATTTTAGGTAAGAATTAATACACAATATTCGTTATGACAATTTGAAGAAATAATGATTTTATTAATGCTGAATTTGGTACATAAATTAGATTATTGCCTATTGACTTGTACCGTTCTTAGTTTTTATTAGTTGTATATTTTTTTTAGTTGGTATAAATCTACATTATAAATAAATTATATAACATTTTAATTTTTATATCGGTTTAAATTTTTTTCAGATAAAGAACACGTTGTGGGAAGGTGGCGTTAAGAGCGCGTCTTTCATCTGGGCTCCACAATTTCAAGAAAATCCTCGCGTTTCTAAACAGCTTATGCATATTACTGATTGGTTGCCGACCTTATACTCTGCTGCAGGTACGTCTTTGCGTACTACATCATATTTAAGAAGCGTAATAGCGCATACATTTAATGATTTGAAATTTAACAACTCGATTCTACATTACAAAGATTTTATTTGACCATGTCTTGTTTTAACAATTTACCCACGTACTACTAAGCCAACAATTTTACATTAGTAGTTAGTACAATGATTAACGGTTATAGACAATAAAGAAATTAATCGTTAGACTAATAACTTCTTTCCTCTGACTTAAATACAAAAATACGATTTATTAAACATTTTAAATTTTTCTAAATAAAATGTACACCTGTGTTAAAAACAGTTTTAATATATTCAATGTTGGTGCTTCAAAAACAATTTAATATTATTAGATAATTTTTTTCCACCGTAATAATATACATATTGATAACTTTACTTCAGGAGGAAATTCAGGATTTTTACCAAAAAATCTGGATGGATACAATCAATGGACATCTCTCACATTAAATTTACCGTCGCTTCGTAATTTCGTTTTGTTGAATATAGACGAAAAACAGCGTTATGCAGGTATTCTCAAAGACAACTGGAAATTAATTGTCGGTAAGTTATTTTTAACTATTATTTTAACAAAAAGTTACAATCGTTTCAAAAAAAAAATATATATATATATGTATATGAATATAATATATTATATAATTAACTATCACGAAATTCATTACATAATGTCTTGAAACGCTGATACAACTAATAATAATGATTGTCCTCAAAAGTCAAAACTATTCGCACCATTTAGTATTTATAACGAGTGCAGCACAAAAATCACTGCACTATAGAAGCACTAAAAGCCGTCCTACAAGCAAACGTTTTTCACTGGTTAACAATATAATTTGTATAATATAGGTAATATAATTTCGTTGAGTTATTAGGACGTTAGGTACGTTACAACCATATCTTTTTTTTTATTAAACAAAAAAGCGCATTTAAATCCGAGCCCCGGTTACGTGGTATCGTACATCGATCCTAGACGTTATTTACATATGATATAAACAAAACATAACATTCATAGATGACGGTCACCATCATCGCGCGTCAACGTATCTAAAAAAAAATTTAGGGGGGGAGATCGATGAAACGGCGGCCGTATAAAATCGTGTCGCAATTCGCCCGGTTTAAATCTCACACGCACGATCGTCCAGCATCGGTACACGATTTGGGTTGCGATTGACGGCGACTGTATGCTAATATATTATTATTATAATCATTTCCGTTACGTGTGTGCTGCAGGTTCGACGGCGAACGGGTCACTGGACGGCTTCTTCGGGGCGACCAGACCGCGGACGTCGTACAACGCCAGCGCTGTGCTGTACAGCCCGGCCGGACGCGCTCTCGCCCGCCTGTCGAACTCTCTGCCGTTCGCGGCGGGCGGAAGTCCGCTGAGCGGCGTCCGCGACCTGTTGGCCATGCGGTACGAGTCGACAATCCGGTGCAACCCGTCGGCCGAGGGACCGCGGGCCCGGTCGCCGTGCCCGTCCGGCGAGGCGTGCCTGTTCGACCTGGCCTCCGACCCGTGCGAGACCAACAACGTGGCCAAAAAGTACGTGACGGTCAGCGGACAGCTGTACGAGGCGCTCAAGTACTACAGGCGGCTGCTGGTGCCGCAGACCAACCGGCCGTTCGACCCGGCCGCCAACCCGGCCCGGTTCAACAACACGTGGTCCAGCTGGATGCTGTACTGACCGGCAGGCCGTGAGTCCTGCGACGCGGTCGGTGCGCTGTGTAACATTTTTTGTACTTATTTTCCCCACACACCTTAGTGTATTCCCTTTTAAAAATATTCCGGCAAATGCGCCTGAAAAAAAAATCAGCCGTTATATAGACGCATAATCGATCTATAATCAGCTATTGCCTACGAATAAGTATGTTTTGTAAGACGGACGAAAAGCCCATTTATCTATTGTACACGCTTTCGTATTCGTTCCCGACGACTATACGACAATTCGATTTATTCGTGCGAGCCATATAAGTATTAAAATATCAAACGTCGAGACGAGCGATACGCCTGAGGTTGTAGCGCTCGCGTATTTTTGAACGTGATCCTCTTTAAAACTCTCCGATATCTCTACGGAACACCACATTATTATCATCTGAAACTTTCTTTAAAACCGATAACGAAATGCTCTATGTACAACTCCCACGATGGTTGAAAAACGAAACTTTAGACAATCATCAACAACCGCGATAAACGAAAGGGTCGATGATTGACAAAATACATGCGCTGTAGGTACAGAAAAATGTGTCATCCTCTTGAAACTTTTTAGGGAAATAATGAATGTTGTTTTTAACATTGTATAGTTATCATATCCAAGTAGGCTCTCATTCGCTTAGTTTTAATTAATAAGTATATATTATATTTTTGTTTTTGTATAATTTATTGATTAATTTTAGTACGTGTCCCTATTTATTGTACCTAATGTATGTCGGACGAATTCAGTAATAATACTTTTGAATGTTTATATTGTTGAGTAACTTAATATAAATAGCTAGGTAGTATTAAACTAAAGATAGAACGTAAAATTGTATTTTGTATTATTTTTTCACTAAGAAAAATTGACATTATCAATTATTTATTTAGAACTGTTCTTTACAGTATTAATTTCATTATGTTTTAGGTTAGGTACTTAGCTGACATTTTATATTTGATTATAATGTGCCTATATAGACGTTTATATAACTGATAAACAGTAGATAGATGCTTCGAGACTGCAGCCTCTAATTACAATATTATAATGTCTATGAATTACAGGCTATAGTTTTCACAATTACACATATTAAATATTATCATTATTACTATTTATTTTTTTAAATTAAAGATAGAGGCATCAACCCCTAGGTCATTAGCCTATTAAGTTCAAGCCACTATGCTCGTTCATAAATTATTCATACACAATAACCTTAATGCCTATAATTTTGCAAATATATGTTAATATAGTTTACACTATGATCTTAACTGTATGACTCGATAAATTTTAATTATTCTCTTTTAACATAATTATTTTACTTTTGATTTAATGTTTCCTTTAAGTATAGGTACTTTAAGCGTAATAACATTTTTTTTTTTTTTGAAGAACTGACAAACTTTAATTTTGTATTAATTATTAATAGACATATTTATAATTTTTTATGACTTTATATTATTTATATTAATATTATGAAATAGATACTATATTATTTATTATGGTAACATAAACCTATATGTTTGTCAGTATGATGCAAAATTAAAGGAAATACGTTTATTGTGATAAACTTTTATTTTAATCGTTAATACTTACAGTTTATACCTACTGTTCAAAAACTATAAAATATTTTTAGTATATAAATCATTAAATAGTCATCGTTTTTCACGTTTTATGAGCGTATTGTACGGTTTTTAAATGGAACAAAAACTAAAAAGGTAAGTTTTTAATACTACAACATAAAACTGGTAAATTAATAGAACAAAAATTGTTGCTTAATCAAAATAATACCCACAGAAGGCCTTAGCTATCCTATCCTCTTATCTGCACACCCCCAACACAAATAATGTGCATATTTCTCTTTATATAAGTAATAATATAACCCAAAATGTTTTTCCACTACTACGGTAACTAAAACATCAAATACTTATTTATTTTGAATAAAGTTATTAAAAGTGATAACCAATAATTATAAGTTCTTAATCGAAATTCAATGCATTGTACCTATATACAAGTATATTATATGATTTGCGTCAGCTCTTACACATAGTAAGACCTTATTAATAGACGTCACGAAATAAATCATAAAAAAAAATAATCCGTTCTTGTTAAAATGACAATATATTATAGGTATAAATATATTACAGAATATTTATAAAAATAAATGTTACACATTACTGTGCGAGTATAAAAATAATAACAAAAATAGTAGGTATACAAAATATGGGACAATTAGCCGTGGTACTCATAACTTGCGATTAGTATTTATGAGTGGAGATAATTATATGGTTGTAGTATATAAGTTATTTCGAATATGCATTTGGCACTGAGAGTGAAATGGAAAAAATTCCCTATATAAATTTTTGAACAAAACATTAAAAATCTATTGGATGGTATAATATATTAAATGTCGGGTTTCATGAACCATCACCGAACGTTAAATGGATCAATACCTACAGTAATAGTCCTCGAAACGTGATTTGGTGGACCACGATTGATCTATAAAAAATTTCACGGGATCGTTGAATAAATCAATTTTTCATGCAACCGTCGGCGGCACATTAATAATATAAAAAATTTATTTAAACGTGTGTTATTGTGTGAAATAAGAGGGGGCACACACGTTATGTATAAAATATGTATTTTCAAGTCAGAACACATATGTAACGGCGTATAACTACGTTTATTTTATATCGTCCGAACTTATTTTATTACTTCGCAGTCGAACGATAATATCTGAAATAATAATAATAATAACGACTTAAGTGATAGGCGCATCAACGGCGGCGATGCGACGACGTAAAGTGCAATTCGGGTTGGTGTTGCTGCATGGGATAGTTGTAGTGTAGTGACTGTTGCAGTTCGTAGTCGACAGCCGGCTGGGCGGCGGCGGCGTTTTCGGCGGCAAAGTCGCCAAACTTGTACGAAGGGATTTCGGCGTCGGCGATGGCTGCGGACGGCTTGCCGCCGTGTTGTTGACGGTGCTTCACCAACGGTTCGATCCTCTTCACCTCGGCCCTAAATCCGTGAACGTCGTCGGCCGTGTACTCCACTACGCGGGTGGAGCCGTCCGCCTCGACCAGGCTGTACGAGCCCTTGACCGACCCGTGACCGTCGCCCACCTCGTTCTGGCTCTTTTCGTCGCCGGTCACCGGGTCGTGGACCGCGTACTGGAAGTGATACGTCGAGCCGGGCTTGTGCTCGGCGACGATCGGCGCGTCGTCGTGCTGCGGCCGGAACTCGTCGTCGTGCAGTGACGTCGTCGGCTGGAACGGAAACGCCGAGGCCACTGCGCACGCAGCCACAACGAACACTGCGACCGAGCGGCAATACGACAACTGAAAAACGCGACATATGATTACTGTCATGACTACGCAGTGGATTCCACGACCTGTGGAGTCGTCGACAGGGAAGTATACGAGAGCGAAGGTCTATGGGGTTCTCGACGAAAGTTTTTTAGAATCTGAGTGATACGAAAAAGCTAGTGTTTTACGGTGATGTTTTTTTTATATATATAGTTATAAGCAATAGTTAATTATATATTATGTTGTAGAAAAAATAACCAAATGATACAGTTAGCACATAAATAAAATATTATTATATTATTTTCAACTCTCTTTTGTATACATAGATGTACAATATACATATTAAAACATATTCTGTACGTCATAACAAATTTGATTTTTACTTAAAAATAATAAGAATGCTTAAAATTATTTATTATTAGTTTTTTTTTTTTTTTACCTAACCCTTTCCGAAATAAAATCCCGGCTACGTCCCAGGCCGTCGCTGAAAAGCATCTAACTAACGGCGGCGAGACCGCCATTCGTAAACGAAGAAATCCGGTGAATATCGGTTTTAACTCGAAAATTCGCGTTTAACCGAAAATTAAATATTCGAGTCAGTTTTTGCCATCAAATTAAAAAATTAAATGATACTATTACTCGAGACGAGCTTGATTATTTATATCGTTTATAATATTATATACATATTATACATACATACATCTAAATCGATGTGCGATAACTTTAATATTAACTTTAAATTTAAATAATAAATATTAAAATGAACAATTGGAAAATATTATGATAGCATAATACACTTATATTAATTTCAAATATAATCGGTATGAATAGAAAATTTTTAAGTAATAGACGACTAGAAGTATTACGGCGGAATACATAGTAGCTTCGAGGGAAAATACCCGAACTTGAAGTAGGTAAACGGATTAGTATTGATGTACTCGTATATGCGACGAAAACACGAGTGAAAAAAGTGCCGAGATATAGCATTGACGGTGGCAAAAACCGTTCGGAGAGCAGTCACATTAATGAAATAATGAATAATAATAATAGAAAACAATAATAAAAGGAACTTTATTAAATTAACAATATATAAAAATCGTATTAAGTTTTTTGATTCTCTCTTTAAAAGCTAGGCTTGTGCTAAAGAGAGAGAGAGAGTTCAATACATTAAAATATACACTAAATTAAGATACAAATACAGTAATAAAAGAAAGAAAGAGAAAAAATAAATAAATAACAGATAAACAAATTAAACCAGTAAATTAAACAATAAAATAAGGAGATTAACAAAATTGTTATTGTGAACACAATATTCTGCAGTAGATAATATTATATTAAATAGTTATTAAAAGAAAAATAATTTACATGCATTTTAAACTGTTTTAAATAATAAAAATTCAAATTCAAAATGGAAATAGAAAATTTGAATCGAACAGAACAGCACGGCCATCATATTATTAAACGTCATAGTACAATTACTTAATGTTACTTAACATACAATATTATATTAATATATTGCACACTCACCTTTGTGGCCATGTTTATCGTTTATATTGTTTGCGGTGTTTTTCGTCGACGTACAGGTTACCTATTTTTTTCGCCGTGAAATGTATATTATTTATATAAACTACACACGTCTTTTTTGAGTGAGCAAACAGCTATTATATACAGCAGATATATTATACGGCAAAACTTCAAAAGACTGCACGTGTTGCACTCGGTGTTCTTCTCGGTGCACTGATGACGGTTACCCGCAAACTCGGCGTATTATTTATACCCAAACCGTCCTCGTGATGTAAAAGTATACGTATCGTAGGTAGGTACTTAAGACTGAGTAAAATGTGTATTTAGATATATGGGTAAGCGTATATAGACATTATATTACGTTACAACACAGTGGGCACGCTTTTATAACGACACATAATTAATAATAATATATACCCTATACGATAATATATAATATTATATGTAACATTTATGGGCGCATATATATGTATACGCGAAGAGAACGGACCTACGCCATTAAAAGTCTTATTATTATTATGACGGCGAAGAGTCTCCGTGTCCCTCTCCGCGGTCCACGAGAGTGGCCGCATAGATTTAAAAAATGTATAATAATATTATATAATACCAACAATATATACGAGCACGCCTTTATAATTATAATAGGTAGGTACACATAAACGTCTACGTATCCGCGTAAACCGACCGTGCCGGGAAATTGATAACGTAACTCGCGCTATTCCGCGGACAGCGTGAAAAGTTATGCACGCCTAGATGATTTTATATTATATACGATGCACATAATAAAATGTAGATTGCATGCATCGAGGGAAACGGCCGTTGCGAAAAGCAAACGACGCGGCTATACGACGATAATCATCGGGAGAAAAAGAAATAACGAAACGTCGATTACGACGACGACGGAGGTGATGATAATATTTTTATCCTGATCACGCGGTCTCACGCATAAGAAGGTAGCTGTAGTGCGCGTCGGGAGAACTACGAAGCATCTCTATTTTAGATGCATTAAATTGCAGCTGTAATTGCACTTATTACCGTGTCTGGCCGAGCTGGGTAAGAACACGTTAGAATGGCCGTCACGCACCTGCAGAGATCGTTGTCGTTTAACATCGGCCTTTGCGAATGTGCCACGCCACATTACAATACCTATAATATAATGTATGTCGTAGGCCATAACATGGAAAATTAGCTTGTTTGCTATAAGATTATGCTCTTTAATATATAAAATATAATATATGAAATAATTAAAATGGTCAATACCATAAAATGATTGTAGTTCTTAAAATGCCTAACTGCTCTTAGTCTGTATGCAATGAGCCTGTAAAACAGAAGGCTGTTTGGAAAAATAATAAGCAGTTCGCAAACGAGCTACTCCATTGCAAAGAGCCTATATAGTCTTATAACAAAAAAATTAATTTTCCATATGGCCTACGGCATATATATGTTAATATACCTGACATCGTTATAGTGTGCTCGATGTGGCGTAAGAAGTAAAATATGTCCCACTCGTGTGGAATCAATAAAGCGATCAGTATATTATGATATTAGAGCAGTGAACACACGAATAATATGATATTATAATTTACACACGTTGTTGTATAGGTATTATAATATTATATTGAACAACGGTAATATTTTTAGAACAGCTCGCAGTGTTTTAACAGTACCATATAATATAGCTTTTCAAAAAGACGAAACCCTGAGTAACTAATAAGAACCAATAGGGTCGAGGATCAAGTCGTTGGCAAGCGTTTGATACATAGCGTGACGTAGACTATATTTTTTTTAATCTTTATTTATAGATAAAAAATATTATTATTAACATATAACTTATATGCACTTGCACCCCCCGGAAATATATAGCAGGTGCAAAGATATGCGTTTGCACCTGCTAAAATAAATTGTACTCAAAAATCAAAATTCTATGAAAATAAAATTCAAT